>WNWK01006102.1:95000-102500 GCA_009830355.1 Cherax destructor | reverse complement strand
GGGTCGAGACTCAGCTCCTGGCCCCGCCTCTTCGCTGTCTGCTACTGGGTCCCTGCTCTCCCTGCTCCATGAGCTTTATCATACCTTGTCTTAAAACTATGTATGGTTCCTGCCTCCACTATATCTTTCTCTAGACTATTCCACTTCCTGACTACTCTGTGGCTGAAGAAATGCTTCCTAGTGTGTGTGTGTGTGTGTGTGTAATCTCATGATTCCAGCTATTAAAATCTATGATATCCTAGCCATGGTCCCACAGTGGTCTATCTCCCGACCTCCTGTATCTCCAGTGGTCCCCCAGGGTCTCATTGTGACCACGCTGGTGGTCCTGAAGCTTTACTTCACTACTGACATCTTCCTGCCTTCAGTAATGAAGTCAGTCTCCCTGGATTCAGTAATGATGTCAGTCTTCCTGATTTCAGTAATGAAGTCAGTCTTCCTGCCTTCAGTAACGAAGTCAGTCTTCCTGCCTTCAGTAATAAAGTCAGTCTTCCTGACTTCAGTAATGAAGTCAGTCTTCCTGCCTTCAGTAATGAAGTCAGTCTTCCTGCCTTCAGTAATGAAGTCAGTCTTCCTGACTTCAGTAATGAAGTCAGTCTTCCTGACTTCAGTAATGAAGTCAGTCTTCCTGCCTTCAGTAATGAAGTCAGTCTTCCTGACTTCAGTAATGAAGTCAGATTCTCCCTGCTTCAGTAATGAAGTCAGTCTTCCTGCCTTCAGTAATGAAGTCAGTCTTCCTGACTTCAGTAATGAAGTCAGTATTCCTGCCTTCAGTAATGAAGTCAGTCTTCCTGACTTCAGTAATGAAGTCAGCTCTTCCTCACTTTAATGAGTCAGTCTTCCTGCTTCAGTAACGAAGTCATGTCTTCCTGACTTCAGTAATGAAGTCAGTCTTCTAGCCTTCAGTAATGAAGTCAGTCTTCCTGCTTCAGTAATGAAGTCAGTCTTCCTGACTTCAGTAAGTGGTCAGTCTTCCTGACTTCGTAATGAAGTAGTCTTCTGACTTCAGTAATGAAGTCAGTCTTCCTGACCTCAGAATGGTCAGCCCCTCAGTAATGAAGTCAGTTTCCTGACTTCAGTAATAAGTCAGTCTTCCGCCTTCAGTAATGGAAGTCAGCTTCCCTGACACTCAGTAATGAAGTCAGCTCCGCCAGTGAGCATCTCCTGCACTTCAGTAATGAAGTCAGTCTTCCTGCCAGTAAAGTCACTTCCGACTCAGAATGAACAGTACCTGGGTCCACATGACAGTCAATCTTCCTGCCTAGAAAAAGCAGCTCTGACTTCAGTAATGGTCAGTATCGCTGATAAGTCACTGCCTAACTGCAGAACTCACCTCAGCTGCAATCTCACTAATGACAGTTCACATTCACAGCGGCTAACTAGAACTGCTTACATCAGCAGCTGTTAATGTGACAGCTGGAACATTAGAAGCATGGCAAGTAAGCGTGCTTAATTAGAACTGGTAAAGAAGCGTTTAACAGAGCTGGTTAACAGAACTGGCTCAATGACTCAGTAAGACACTCCGGCACTGGACAGTAGCCTTAACCTCAGCCAGCACTGGACACAGTACACTCAGCCTTAGAACTGGAACAGTACAACACTGCTTCAAGCCAGCACTGGACACAGTACACACACCTCCAGCCAGCACTGGACACAGTACACACACCTCAGCCAGCACTGGACACAGTACACACACCTCCAGCCAGCACTGGACACAGTACACACACCTCCAGCCAGCACTGGACACAGTAACACACCTCCAGCCAGCACTGGACACAGTACACACACCTCCAGCCAGCACTGGAATCACACACCTAGCAGCACTGACCAGTCCACAGCTCAGACACTGACACAGTACACACACCTCCAGCCAGCACTGGACACAGTACACACACTCCAGCCAGCACTGGACACAGTACACAACTCCAGCCAGCACTGGACACAGTACACACACCTCCAGCCAGCACTGGACACAGTACACACACCTCCAGCCAGCACTGGACACAGTACACCCCCAGCAGCCTGACCAGCTACCACCTGCAACTGGACAGTCACTCCCTACACATCACCTCCAGCCAGCACTGGACACAGTACAACACCTCCAGCCAGCACTGAGACAGTCACCACCTCCAGCCACACTGGACACAGTACACTCACCTCCAGCCAGCACTGGACACAGTACACACACCTCCAGCCAGCACTGGACACAGTACACACACCTCCAGCCAGCACGGGACACAGTACACACACTTCCAGCCAGCACTGGACACAGTACACACCTCCAGCCAGCACTGGACACAGTACACACCCTCCAGCCAGCACTGGACACAGCTACACCACCTCAGCCAGCACTGGACACAGTACACACACCTCCAGCCAGCACTGGACACAGTACACACACCTCCAGCCAGCACTGGACAAGTACACACACCTCCAGCCAGCACTGGACACAGTACACACACCTCCAGCCAGCACTGCAGACTGACACTACTACACAACTCCAGCCAGCACTGGACACAGTACACACACCTCCAGCCAGCACTGGACACATACACACACCTCCAGCAGCACTGGACACAGTACCACACCTCCAGCCAGCACTGGACACAGTACACACACCTCCAGCCAGCACTGGACACAGTACACACCTCCAGCCAGCACTGACACAGTACACACCTCCAGCCAGCACGGGAAACACTACACACCTCCAGCCAGCACTGGACACAGTACACACACCCCCAGCCGCACTGACACAGTACACTACTTCCAGCCAGCACTGACACAGTCACACACTCCAGCCAGCACTGGACACAGTACACACCTCCAGCCAGCACTGGACACAGTACACAACTCCAGCCAGCACTGGACACAGTACACACCTCCAGCAGCACTGGACACAGTACCACACCTCCAGCCAGCACTGGACACAGTACCACACCTCCAGCCAGCACTGGACACAGTACACACACCTCCAGCCAGCACTGACACAGTACACACTCAGCCAGCACTGGACACAGCTACACACTCCAGCCAGCACTGGACACAGTACACACACCTCCAGTCCAGCACTGGACACACTACACCACCTCCAGCCAGCACTGGACACAGTACCACACCTCCAGCCAGCACTGGACACAGTACACAACTCCAGCCAGCACTGGACACAGTACACACACCTCCAGCCAGCACTGGACACAGTACACACACCTACGCACACTGGACACAGTACACACACCTCCAGCCAGCACTGGACACAGTACACACACCTCCAGCCAGCACTGGACACAGTACACACACCTCCAGCCAGCACTAGACACAGTACACACACCTCCAGCCAGCACTGGACACAGTACACACACCTCCAGCCAGCACTGGACACACTACACACACCTCCAGCCACACTGGACACAGTACACACACCTCAGCCAGCACTGACACAGTACCACACCTCCAGCCAGCACTGGACACAGTACCACACCTCCAGCCAGCACTGGACACAGTACACACACCTCCAGCCACACTGACACAGTACACACACCTCCAGCCAGCACTGGACACAGTACACACACCTCCAGCCACACTGGACACATACACCACCTCCAGCCAGCACTGGACACAGTACACACACCTCCAGAAACACTGCACACAGTACCCACACCTCCAGCCAGCACTGGACACAGTACACACACCTCCAGCCAGCACTGGACACAGTACACACACCTCCAGCCAACACTGGACACAGTACACACACCTCCAGCCAGCACTGGACACAGTACACACACCTCCAGACAACACTGGACACAGTACACTCACCTCCAGCCAGCACTGGACACAGTACACACACCTCCAGGAAACACTGGACACAGTACACACACCTCCAGCCAGCACTGGACACAGTACACACACCTCCAGCCAGCACTGGACACAGTACACACACCTCCAGCCAGCACTGGACACAGTACACACACCTCCAGCCAGCACTGGACACAGTACACACACCTCCAGCCAACACTGGACACAGTACTCACACCTCCAGCCAGCACTGGACACAGTACACACACCTCCAGACATCACTAGACACAGTACACACACCTCCAGACATCACTAGACACAGTACACACACCTCCAGACATCACTAGACACAGTACACACACCTCCAGACATCACTAGACACAGTACACACACCTCCAGACATCACTAGACACAGTACACATACGTAAAATGAGTTGTGATTTTGTAGAGAGATAGAGACAGACAGACAGACAAACAGACAGAGACAGACAGACAAACAGACAGACAGACAGACAGACAGACAGACAGAGTGACTTATTTTCCCCCCACAAGATTAACAACGAAATGGAGAGTGGGAGGCCCAGATCCGCTACCCTGAGGTCCCACCACCTGACCACAGGCTAGCCTCAGGACAGGGAGGCCTGGCAGGTGGTACCACCACCTGACCACTGGCTAGCCTCAGGACAGGGAGGCCTGGCAGGTGGTACCACCACCTGACCACAGGCTAGCCTCAGGACAGGGAGGCCTGGCAGGTGGTACCACCACCTGACCACTGGCTAGCCTCAGGACAAGGAGGCCTGGCAGGTGGTGCCACCACATAACGCCACACTACTTGTATCTTTGTTACCTATGAGGCCAAGAGCTAGAGATGTATCCTATGTAACTTATATTCTTAATATCCAGGACCCGGAGCTGTACCACCAGGAGGTGTAACATATAACCCTTGTTTACCCTTGGGGGACCAGAGAGATGTGTCTTAAGATCCAATTGAGTGGTCTCAAGCATCTTTTATGGGACCCACATAAGTGCTCTGGAGCTGACCATGGATCCCTGGAGCTGACCATGGATCCCTGGAGCTGACCATGGATCCCTGGAGCTTACCATGGATCCCTGGAGCTTACCATGGATCCCTGGAGCTTACCATGGATCCCTGGAGCTACCATGGATCCCTGGAGCTTACCATGGATCCCTGGAGCTGACCATGGATCCCTGGAGCTTACCATGGATCCCTGGAGCTTACCATGGATCCCTGGAGCTTACCATGGATCCCTGGAGCTTACCATGGATCCCTGGAGCTTACCATGGATCCCTGGAGCTACCATGGATCCCTGGAGCTTACCATGGATCCCTGGAGCTTACCATGGATCCCTGGAGCTTACCATGGATCCCTGGAGCTTACCATGGATCCCTGGAGCTTACCATGGATCCCTGGAGCTTACCATGGATCCCTGGAGCTTACCATGGATCCCTGGAGCTTACCATGGATCCCTGGAGCTTACCATGGATCCCTACAGTTGTAGCTTTATTTTGTTAAGCTAAGGACCCCAAGATATATTTAAATGCTTACCTTTGGAAACAGAGAGCTATGACACTATATTAACCCATATGTGTATGCTATTTAAGGTCTAAATTGTTCACTAGACTCTGAAACTCTACGGACACCGAACTCCACATTTCAGTTACTCGACTGAGACATTAAGAAAGTATTCCTGATGACACAGTCTTGATCCGAGGAATTGGAGCTACTAGCGGGGATAATGCCAGAGGGTGATAAAAACTGAGGGTTCTCCATAACGTGAAAAATTCTAATATCAAAAACGAAAATTAAAAAAAAATCGAAAAATTAAAAAAAATTATGGAAGAGACTCCTCGAGGAAGACCCTCAGGAGAGAGACCCCTCAGGGACCCCAGGAAGAGACCCCTCAGGGAGAGGACCCCCAAGGGAAGAGACCCCTCAAGGGAGAGACCCCTCAGGGGAGAGAGACCCCTCAAGGGAAAGAGAGACCCCCTCAAGGGAAGAGAGACCCCCTCAAGGGGAGAGAGACCCCTCAAGGGAAGAGAGACCCCCTCAAGGGAAGTGAGACCCCCTCAAGGGAAGAGAGACCCCCTCAAGGGGAGAGAGACCCCCTCAAGGGAAGAGAGACCCCTCAAGGGAAGAGAGACACCCTCAAGGGAGAGAGACCCCTCAAGGGAAGGAGACCCCTCAGGAAGAGACCCCCTCAAGGGAGAGAGACCCCTCAAGGGAAGAGAGACCCCCTCAAGGGAAGAGAGACCCCCTCAAGGGAAGAGAGACCCCCTCAAGGAGAGAGAGACCCCTCAAGGGAAGAGAGACCCCTCAAGGGGAGAGAGACCCCCTCAAGGGAAGAGAGACCCCCTCAAGGGAAGAGAGACCCCCTCAAGGGGAGAGAGACCCCTCAAGGGAAGAGAGACCCCCTCAAGGGAAGAGAGACCCCCTCAAGGGAAGAGAGACCCCCTCAAGGGAAGAGAGACACCCTCAAGGGGAGAGAGACCCCCTCAAGGGAAGAGAGACCCCCTCAAGGGAAGAGAGACCCCCTCAAGGGAGAGAGACCCCTCAGGAGGGACTTGTCAGGGAGATGCGCGCTTTGAGAGACTCGTATAGCCTCACCAACACTGGACACATACACAACTCCAGCCAACACTGGACACAGTACACACCTCCAGCCAGCACTGGACACAGTACACACACCTCCAGCCAGCACTGGACACAGTACACACACCTCCAGCCAGCACTGGACACACTACACACACCTCCAGCCAGCACTGGACACAGTACACACACCTCCAGCCAGCACTGGACACAGTACACACACCTCCAGCCAGCACTGGACACAGTACACACACCTCCAGTCAGCACTGGACACAGTACACACACCTCCAGCCAGCACTGGACACAGTACACACACCTCCAGCCAGCACTGGACAGTACACACACCTCCAGCCAGCACTGGACACAGTACACACACCTTCAGCCAGCACTGTCACACAGCACACACACACTTCAGCCAGCACTGGACACAGTACACACACCTCCAGCCAGCACTGGACACAGTACACACACCTCCAGCCAGCACTGGACACAGTACACACACCTCCAGCCAGCACTGGACACAGTACACACACCTCCAGCCAGCACTGACACAGTACACACACCTCCAGCCAGCACTGGACACAGTACACACACCTCCAGCCAGCACTGGACACAGTACACACACCTCCAGCCAGCACTGGACACAGTACACACACCTCCAGCCAGCACTGGACACAGTACACACACACCTCCAGCCAGCACTGGACACAGTACACACACCTCCAGCCAGCACTGGACACAGTACACACACCTCCAGCCAGCACTTGACACAGTACACACACCTCCAGCCAGCACTGGACACACTACACACACCTCCAGCCAGCACTGGACACACTACACACACCTCCAGCCAGCACTGTACACAGTACACACACCTCCAGCCAGCACTGGACACAGTACACACACCTCCAGCCAGCACTGGACACAGTACACACACCTCCAGCCAGCACTGGATACACTACACACACCTCCAGCCAGCATTGGACACACTACACACACCTCCAGACAGCACTGGACACAATACACACACCTCCAGCCAGCACTTGACACACTACACACACCTCCAGCCAGCACTGGACACAGTACACACACCTCCAGCCAGC
>WNWK01006102.1:0-90000 GCA_009830355.1 Cherax destructor | reverse complement strand
CCTGATCCATCGTAGGGCCTTCCCTGTTTTACCTGTCTGGTCTTCTAGCTTATGCACTAATCTCTTGTGTGGAACTGTGTCAAACGCCTTCTTACAGTCCAAGAAAATGCAATGTACCCACCTCTCTCTTTATTGTCTTACTGCTGTCACCCTGTCATAGAACTCCAGTGGGTTTGTGACACAGGATTTTCCTTCCCTGAATCCGTGCTGGTTGTCGTTTATAAGCTTGTTCCGTTCTAGGTGCTCCACCACTCTCCTTCTGATGATCTTCTCCATGACTTTGCATACTATACAAGTCAGTGACACAGGTCTGTAGTTTAGTGCCTCGTGTCTGTCTCCTTTCTTAAAAATAGGGACTACATTTGCCGCCTTCCATACCTCAGGTAGTTGCTCAGTTTCAATGGATGTGTTGAAAATTGTGGTTACAGTGGACCCTCGGTTTTCGTCGAAAATTCTTTCCAGAATGCTGTTCGAGTGCTGTTACCGAGCGAATTTGTTCCAATAAGGACAAATGTAAATTAGATTAGTCGTTTCAGACCCCCAAAAATACACTAACAAAAGCTCTTACAAAAATACACTTACATAAATGTTCGAGTTTGGAGGTGAACGAAAACCGAGGGTCCACTGTAGTGGCACACACAGTGTCTCAGCTCCCTCTCTAAGGACACAAGGAGAGATGTTGTCCGGTCCCACAGCCTTTGAGGTATCAAGGTCACTTAGCAGATTCTTCACCTCGTCCTCGGTTGTGTGTATTTCATCCAACACTTGTTGGTATATCCCTTGTTGGTGTACACCCCTTTCTGTCTCCTCTGTAAATACTTCCTTAAATCTCATGTTGAGCTCCTCACATACTTCTTGGTCTTTTCTTCTGAATTCCCCACCTTCTTTCCTCAGCCTGATTACCTGGTCCTTGACTGTTGTTTTCCTCCTGATGTGGCTATACAGCAGTTTTGGATCAGACTTGACTTTCGATGCTATGTTGTTTTCGTACTGTCGCTGAGCCTCCCTTCTTATCTCTGCATACTCGTTTCTGGCTCTCCAACTAATCTCTTTATTTTCTGGATACTTTGTCTTATGTACTTTTTCCATTCTCTAGTACACTTAGTCTTTGCCTCCCTACACCTTTTGGTAAACTAAGGGATCGTTCTGGTCTTCCCATTATTTCTGCTGCTCTTGGGAACAAACCTTTCCTCTGCCTCCTTGCATTTTCTTACCAATTCTCTTTCCCACTGAACTTCCTGCAGGAAGTTCCTCATGCCTGTGTAGTTCCCCCTTTTTGTAGTTTGGCTTCTCCCAACCTACTCCTGTTACCCTCTCCACTTGTAACTCTACTATGTATTCAAAGCTCAGAACCACGTGATCACTAGGTCCAAGGGGCCTTTCATACACGATGTCCTCGGTGAACGAGCTACTCAGGGTGAATACTAGATCCAGTCTTGCTGGATCATCCTCCCCTCTCTCTCTGGTAGTGTCCCTAACATGTTGATGCATGAGATTTTCCAGTACAACATGCATCAACTTGGCTCTCCATGTTTCGGGACCCCCATGTGGCTCCAGGTTTTCCCAAATCAATCTCTTTGTGGTTGAAATCCCCCATTACTAGTAACTTTGCTCTGCTCGAGTGAGCTCTTCTGGCCACCTCAGCTAGTGTGTCCACCATTGCTCTGTTGCTCTCTTCATATTCTTGTCTGGGCTTCCTGCAGTTCTGTGGTGGGTTGTACATCACTGCAATGACTACCTTATGTCCCCCAGACTGAATTTTGTGTGTGTGTGTATGTGTGCGTGTGTGTGTGTGTGTGTATGTACTCACCTAATTGTACTCACCTAATTGTGGTTGCAGGGGTCGAGACTCAGCTCCTGGCCCCGCCTCTTCGCTGTCCGCTACTGGGTCTCTGCTCTCCCTGCTCCATGAGCTTTATCATACCTCGTCTTAAAACTATGTATGGTTCCTGCCTCCACTATATCTTTCTCTAGACTATTCCACTTCCTGACTACTCTGTGGCTGAAGAAATGCTTCCTAACATCCCTTTGACTCATCTGAGTCTTCAGCTTCCAGTTGTGTCCCCTTGTTTCCGTGTTCCCTCTCTGGAACATCCTGTCACTGTCTACCTTGTCGATTCCCCGCAGTATTTTGTATGTCGTTATCATGTCTCCTCTGACCCTTCTTTCCTCCAGTGTTGTTAGTCCTATTTCCCTCAACCTTTCTTCATAGGACAGACCCCTGAGTTGTGGAACTAGCCTTGTCGCAAACCTTTGTACTTTCTCTAGTTTCTTTACGTGCTTGACCAGGTGTGGGTTCCAGACTGGTGCTGCATACTCTAGTATGGGCCTGACGTACACGGTGTACAGTGTCTTGAACGATTCCTTGTTAAGGTAACGGAACGCTAATCTTAGGTTTGCCAGTCGTGTGTGTGTGTGTGTGTGTGTGTGTGGGTGTGTGTGTGTGTGTGTGTGTGTGTGTGTGTGAACGTTCACTATTTCCTCTAATATAACATTCTATTAATCTTCCACTCTGGGAAGAATTTTTTTTTTGTTTGTATCCGGATCCACTCTTTTTTTTATCCCTTTTCAAGAGCGTCCTCTTGTTATCCCTGTTGCAGGTCCTAAAAAAGTCTTCTTTATCTACTCTCTGGTGTTCTTTTATAGCCTTAAATGTGGTTATTATATATCCTCTTGTGTTATCAGCCAGCTTGGCAAGCTTTAGCGTAAAAAGCTTTCGTTATAACTCATTTTTAAGCTCTGGTACCTGGTAGAGCTTTTTTTACTTTCTGCAGCTTATCCACACGCGGTGGTGGTGCTGGCGGTGCTGGCGGTGCTGGCGGTGCTGTGAGCAGCAACAGCCGCCATGTTTTATCATTAAGGTCCCGCCTGTCGCAGACTTGGGTAAATATTGACGTAGAGAAGCTGTATATTATCACAGCAAACTAGAATCCAGGTGCAAACTTCCTCGTATCGCCAAAATTATGATGCATGTGTCGCCAAGGTTCTGATCTGTTTAGCCACCTCGTCACCTCCCTCGCCACCTCCCTCGCCACCTCCCTCTCCACCTCCCTCACCACCTCCCTCGCCACCTCCCTCTCCACCTCCCTCTCCACCTCCCTCGCCACCTCCCTCGCCACCTCCCTCGCCACCTCCCTCGCCACCTCCCTCTCCACCTCCCTCTCCACCTCCCTCACCACCTCCCTCGCCACCTCCTCGCCACCTCCTCGCCACCTCCTCGCCACCTCCCTCGCCACCTCCTCTCCACCTCCCTCGCCACCTCCCTCGCCACCTCCCTCGCCACCTCCCTCTCCACCTCCCTCGCCACCTCCCTCGCCACCTCCTCTCCACCTCCTCTCCACCTCCTCACCACCTCCTCGCCACCTCCTCGCACCTCCCTCGCCACCTCCCTCGCCACTCCTCGCCACTCCTCTCCACTCCCTCGCCACCTCCTCTCCACCTCCCCCGCCACCTCCTCGCCACCTCCTCGCCACTCTCCTCGCCACCTCCCTCAGCAACTCCTCGCCACCTCCCCCTCCACTTCTTTCGCCACCTCCTCTCCATCTCCCTCACCACCTCCCTCGCCACCTCCTCGCCACCTCCTCGCCACCTCCTCGCCACCTCCCTCGCCACTCCCTCGCCACCTGCTTCGTAATCCCTCGCCACCTCCCTCTCCATCTCCCTCACCACCTCCCTCGCCACCTCCCTCTCCACCTCCCTCACCACCTCCCTCGCCACCTCCCTCGCCACCTCCCTCGCCACCTCCCTCGCCACCTCCCTCGCCACCTCCCTCTCCACTTCTTTCGCCACCTCCCTCGCCACCTCCCTCTCCACTTCTTTCGCCACCTCCCTCTCCATCTCCCTCACCACCTCCCTCGCCACCTCCCTCGCCACCTCCTCGCCACCTCCCTCGCCACCTGCTTCGTAATCCCTCGCCACCTCCTCCCCACCTCCTCTAGCCACCTCCTCCACCTCACATCTCGCCACCTCCCTGCCATCCCTCGCCACCTCTCGCCCCTCCCTCGCCTCCTCGCACCTCTCCACCTCCTCGCCACCTCCTCGCCACCTCCTCGCCACCTCCTCGCCACCTGCTTCAATCCTCCACCTCCTCTCCACCTCCTCACCACCTCCTCTCGCCACCTCTCGCCACCTTCCTCCCACTCTCGCACCTCTCCTACTCACCTTGCCACCTCCTGCCACCTCCTCGCCACTTCCCTTCCCAGAGATCAGACAAGTATATTAATTCCATGGATAACTAAAGCGTAATGAACACTTGTCAATGCTCAGTAATAACCTACTTCTGCTGAAGAGGACCCCAGAAGGGGGTCGAAATATACAGATCAATTAATTTTCCTAGTTTCTGTTTCCATTTGGGCAAGTCATGAGCATTAATACCATATTTAACTATATACAAACTAGTACTGCAGTCAATATCGAAGAAAAAAACACGGATGATGACCTATACACACCTCTGGTCACCTATACACATCTCTACACACGTCTGGTCACCTTTGCACATCTCTACACACCTCTGGTCACCTATACACATCTCTACACACCTCTGGTCACCTATAACATCTCTACACCTCTGGTCACCTATACATCTCTACACACCTCTGGTCACCTATACACATCTCTACACACCTCTGGTCACCTATACACATCTCTACACACATCTGGTCACCTATACACATCTCTACACACATCTGGTCACCTATACACATCTCTAAACACATCTTGTCACCTATGCACACCTCTGGTCACCTATACACATCTCTACACACCTCTTGTCACCTATACACATCTCTACACACATCTGGTCACCTATGCACACCTCTGGTCACCTATACACATCTCTACACACCTCTGGTCACCTATACACATCTCTACACACCTCTGGTCACCTATACACATCTCTACACACCTCTGGTCCCCTATACACATCTCTACACACATCTGGTCACCTATACACATCTCTACACACATTTGGTCA
This sequence comes from Cherax destructor, assembly GCA_009830355.1. Classification (NCBI taxonomy): domain Eukaryota; kingdom Metazoa; phylum Arthropoda; class Malacostraca; order Decapoda; family Parastacidae; genus Cherax; species Cherax destructor. The sequence goes on along the minus strand of WNWK01006102.1, from coordinate 85,028 downwards.
CCTATGCACACCTCTGGTCACCTATACACATCTCTACACACCTCTGGTCACCTATGCACATCTCTACACACCTCTGGTCACCTATACACATCTCTGCACACCTCTTGTCACCTATACACATCTCTACACACATCTCTACACACATCTGGTCACCTATGCACACCTCTGGTCACCTATGCACATCTCTACACACCTCTTGTCACCTATACACATCTCTACACACATCTGGTCACCTATGCACACCTCTGGTCACCTATACACATCTCTACACACCTCTGGTCACCTATACACATCTCTACACACATCTGGTCACCTATACACATCTCTACACACATCTGGTCACCTATGCACACCTCTGGTCACCTATACACATCTCTACACACCTCTTGTCACCTATACACATCTCTACACACATCTGGTCACCTATACACATCTCTAAACACATCTTGTCACCTATGCACACTCTGGTAACCTATACACATCTCTACCACCTCTTGTCACCTATACACATCTCTACACATCTGGTCACCTATGCACACCTCTGGTCACCTATACACATCTCTACACACCTCTGGTCACCTATACACATCTCTACACACCTCTGGTCACCTATACACATCTCTCACACCTCTGGTCACCTATACACATCTCTACACACATCTGGTCACCTATCACTCTCTACACACATCTGGTCACCTATGCACACCTCTGGTCACCTATACACATCTCTACACACCTCTTGTCACCTATACACATCTCTACACACATCTGGTCACCTATACACATCTCTAAACACATCTTGTCACCTATGCACACCTCTGGTCACCTATACACATCTCTACACACCTCTTGTCACCTATACACATCTCTACACACATCTGGTCACCTATGCACACCTCTGGTCACCTATACACATCTCTACACACCTCTGGTCACCTATACACATCTCTACACACCTCTGGTCACCTATACACATCTCTACACACATCTGGTCACCTATACACATCTCTACACACATTTGGTCACCTATGCACACCTCTGGTCACCTATACACATCTCTACACACCTCTGGTCACCTATGCACATCTCTACACACCTCTGGTCACCTATACACATCTCTGCACACCTCTTGTCACATATACACATCTCTACACACATCTCTACACACATCTCTACACACATCTGGTCACCTATGCACACCTCTGGTCACCTATGCACATCTCTACACACCTCTTGTCACCTATACACATCTCTACACACATCTGGTCACCTATGCACACCTCTGGTCACCTATACACATCTCTACACACCTCTGGTCACCTATACACATCTCTACACACCTCTGGTCACCTATACACATCTCTACACACCTCTGGTCACCTATACACATCTCTACACACATCTGGTCACCTATACACATCTCTACACACATCTGGTCACCTATGCACACCTCTGGTCACCTATACACATCTCTACACACCTCTGGTCACCTATGCACATCTCTACACACCTCTGGTCACCTATACACATCTCTGCACACCTCTTGTCACCTATACACATCTCTACACACATCTGGTCACCTATGCACACCTCTGGTCACATATGCACATCTCTACACACCTCTTGTCACCTATACACATCTCTTCACACATCTGGTCACCTATGCACACCTCTGGTCACCTATACACATCTCTACACACCTCTGGTCAACTATACACATCTCTACACACCTCTTGTCACCTGTACACATCTCTACAAACATCTGGTCACCTATGCACACCTCTGGTCACCTATACACATCTCTACACACCTCTGGTCACCTATGCACATCTCTACACACCTCTGGTCATCTATACACATCTCTACACACCTCTTGTCACCTATACACATCTCTACACATATCTGGCCACCTATGCACACCTCTGGTCACCTATACACATCTCTACACACCTCTGGTCACCTATGCACATCTCTACACACCTCTGGTCACCTATGCACATCTCTACACACCTCTGATCACCTATACATATCTATACACACATCTGGTTTCTACACACTTCTGGTCACCTATGCACATCTCTACACATCTCTGATCACCTATACACATCTATACTCACCTCTGGTCACCTATGCACATCTCTACACTCCTCTGGTCACCTATGCACATCTCTACACACCTCTGATCACCTATACACATCTCTACACACCTCTGGTCACCTATACACATCTCTACGCACCTCTGTACCCCTCCATACACCTCTGTACACATCTACACACCTCTGTACACGTCCACACATCTTAACACCCCTCTACACACCTTTACACATATATGTATACCTCTGTACATCTCTGTACACCACTGCACACCTCTGTATAACTCTACACACCTTTACACACGTCTGTACACCCGTACACAGCTCTGTATGTATCTACATATATTTACACATCTCTGTACACCTCTACAAAGAGCGATACTTTGTCACTCTGTGCTCGTTTATTCTGTCTATGTCTTCGTGTGTTCTACATCAGCTTAATATCTTTACATTCCAATGTGATTTGTTGCTACACGAGCAAGGGAAGGCGTTCATATTTTACAGAAATATCCTTCGGCGGGAACGATGAGGGACTCTCTTGCAGTACCCAGCGCACTGAACGATGAGGGACTCTCTTGCAGTACCCAGCGCACTGAACGATGAGGGACTCTCTTGCAGTACCCAGCGCACTGAACGATGAGGGACTCTCTTGCAGTACCCAGCGCACTGAACGATGAGGGACTCTCTTGCAGTACCCAGCGCACTGAACGATGAAGGACTCTCTTGCAGTACCCAGTGCACTGAACGATGAGGGACTGCCTTGCAGTACCCAGCGCACTGAACAATGAGGGACTCTCTTGCAGTACCCAGTGCAATGAACGATGAGGGACTCTCTTACAGTACCCAGTGCACTGAACGATGAGGGACTCTCTTGCAGTACCCAGCGCACTGAACAATGAGGGACTCTCTTGCAGTACCCAGTCCACTGAACGATGAGGGACTGTCTTGCAGTACCCAGCGCACTGCATAATCTTCAACAAGTAGGAGAGGGGTAGTAAATCATCCCCATCATCATGGCTACTTTCTGGAAATATAATACAGTGGACCCTCGGTTTTCGTTCACCTCCAAACTCGAACAATTATGTAAGTGTATTTTTGTAAGTGCTTTTGTAAGTGTATTTTTAGGGGTCTGAAACGGTTAATCTAATTTACATTAGTCCTTATGGGAACAAATTCGTTCGGTAACGGCACTCGAACAGCATTTTGGAAAGAATTTTCAACGAAAACCGAGGGTCCACTGTATTTCAATATATATGGACAGAAGAAACTTTGGCTCTGTGTAGAGCTTCATCGGGTCATAATTTTTTCCCCTCTCTCTGTCGAGCTAAGCTTCAAGTCGATGGCTTGACAAAGCTCTCCATAGGAATATCCTTGCTGGCCATATTTCTGTCGACATTAAGTGTCATTACTTCAAAAAAGTACATTGGAAAGCTGATTTATATTCAAAATTCGCCTTCAAGAGACATATTCCAATATCCAAAGGCATTTTATCCACAGTGGTATATTACCAGCCATTCTGGACAAAATCTCTGACTTAGCCTAAATAACTCATAACCTTTTCAATGCATCTAATTTCAGCCATTCCTCGTAAAAATATTAGCTACGTATATATCATATAATATATAATATTACTGTGATTAAATTCATGTCTGTATAAACAACTCATTACGACTGCAATCAGATCAGTAGTTTGTTAATTGTTCCTTGCCTAGTCACCTGCTGTGCTCACTTTCTGAGCTCATTCAGTGCCTCTGTAACCTCTGCATTAAAACGTCCACAACAGAGGTATGGAGTTCGTAGTAATAGCAAAGTAACCGGAAGCAAATTGATATAAAAATCTTCATATTAATGACTACACGCGATCCCAGAAAGGCTATCTTAACTCCACTGAGAGGAAGGCTATCTTAACTCCACTGAGAGGAAGACTATCTTAACTCCACTGAGAGGAAGGCTATCTTAACTCCACTGAGAGGAAAGCTATCTTAACTCCACTGAGAGGAAGGCTATCTTAACTCCACTGAGAGGAAGACTATCTTAACTCCACTGAGAGGAAGACTATCTTAACTCCACTGAGAGGAAGGCTATCTTAACTCCACTGAAAGGAAAGCTATCTTAACTCCACTGAAAGGAAGGCTATCTTAACTCCACTGAGAGGAAGGCTATCTAACTCCACTGAGAGGAAGGCTATCTAACTCCACTGAGAGGAAGGCTATCTTAACTCCACTGAGAGGAAGGCTATCTTAACTCCACTGAGAGGAAGGCTATCTTAACTCCACTGAGAGGAAGGCTATCTTAACTCCACTGAGAGGAAGGCTATCTTAACTCCACTGAGAGGAAGGCTATCTAACTCCACTGAGAGGAAGGCTATCTAACTCCACTGAGAGGAAGGCTATCTTAACTCCACTGAGAGGAAGGCTATCTTAACTCCACTGAGAGGAAGGCTATCTAACTCCACTAAGAGGAAGGCTATCTAACTCCACTGAGAGGAAGGCTATCTAACTCAACTGAGAGGAAGGCTATATTAACTCCACTGAGAGGAAGGCTATCTTAACTCCACTGAGAGGAAGGCTATCTAACTCCACTGAGAGGAAGGCTATCTAACTCACCTGAGAGGAAGACTATCTTAACTCCACTGAGAGGAAGACTATCTTAACTCCACTGAGAGGAAGACTATCTTAACTCCACTGAGAGGAAGACTATCTTAACTCCACTGAGAGGAAGACTATCTTAACTCCACTGAGAGGAAGGCTATCTTAACTCCACTGAGAGGAAGACTATCTTAACTCCACTGAGAGGAAGGCTATCTTAACTCCACTGAGAGGAAGGCTATCTTAACTCCACTGAGAGGAAGGCTATCTTAACTCCACTGAGAGGAAGACTATCTTAACTCCACTGAGAGGAAGGCTATCTTAACTCCACTGAGAGGAAGACTATCTTAACTCCACTGAGAGGAAGACTATCTTAACTCCACTGAGAGGAAGGCTATCTTAACTCCACGGAGAGGAAGACTATCTTAACTCCACTGAGATGAAGACTATCTTAACTCCACTGAGAGGAAGACTATCTTAACTCCACTGAGAGGAAGGCTATCTTAACTCCACTGAGAAGAAGGCTATCTTAACTCCACTGAGAGGGAGACTATCTTAACTCCACTGACAGGAAGGCTATCTTAACTCCACTGAGAGGAAGACTATCTTAACTCCACTGAGAGGAAGGCTATCTTAACTCCACTGAGAGGAAGGCTATCTTAACTCCACTGAGAGGAAGACTATCTTAACTCCACTGAGAGGAAGGCTATCTTAACTCCACTGAGAGGAAGGCTATCTTAACTCCACTGAGAGGAAGGCTATCTTAACTCCACTGAGAGGAAGACTATCTTAACTCCACTGAGAGGAAGACTATCTTAACTCCACTGAGAGGAAGACTATCTTAACTCCACTGAGAGGAAGGCTATCTTAACTCCACTGAGAGGAAGGCTATCTTAACTCCACTGAGAGGAAGACTATCTTAACTCCACTGACAGGAAGGCTATCTTAACTCCACTGAGAGGAAGGCTATCTTAACTCCACTGAGAGGAAGACTATCTTAACTCCACTGAGAGAAAGGCTATCTTAACTCCACTGAGAGGAAGACTATCTTAACTCCACTGAGAGGAAGGCTATCTTAACTCCACTGAGAGGAAGGCTATCTTAACTCCACTGAGAGGAAGACTATCTTAACTCCACTGAGAGGAAAGCTATCTTAACTCCACTGAGAGGAAGGCTATCTTAACTCCACTGAGAGGAAGGCTATCTTAACTCCACTGAGAGGAAGGCTATCTTAACTCCACTGAGAGGAAGACTATCTTAACTCCACTGAGAGGAAGACTATCTTAACTCCACTGAGAGGAAGATTATCTTAACTCCACTGAGAGGAAGGCTATCTTAACTCCACTGAGAGGAAGGCTATCTTAACTCCACTGAGAGGAAGACTATCTTAACTCCACTGACAGGAAGGCTATCTTAACTCCACTGAGAGGAAGGCTATCTTAACTCCACTGAGAGGAAGACTATCTTAACTCCACTGAGAGGAAGACTATCTTAACTCCACTGAGAGGAAGATTATCTTAACTCCACTGAGAGGAAGGCTATCTTAACTCCACTGAGAGGAAGGCTATCTTAACTCCACTGAGAGGAAGACTATCTTAACTCCACTGACAGGAAGGCTATCTTAACTCCACTGAGAGGAAGGCTATCTTAACTCCACTCAGAGCAAGGTTATCCAAAAAAAAAAATCACGGTACAGTTGAGGTTAGAACCCACGGCGAGTGAGTCGTAATAGTCCAGGTCAATTAAGATAACTGAATCCTAACTGCAGCATACTCCACTCCAGGGGGTCAGATAAACTCCACCTCTGTTCTCCACATTCATTAACTCCATCATTCATTCATCCTTCTCTATATAATCTATCATGTCTCTTCTATTGTTTGTGTTTCTGAAGAGGGTCGAGGTTGAAATATATAAACAACTCTTGTCCTTCCGTAGTAAGCCACTCTTATATACTTGTATTTTATGTTAACTACAGAGACTTGGTGGATTTATGTGTGTACTCACCTAGTTGTGGTTGCAGGGGTCGATTCATAGCTCCTGGCCCCGCCTCTTCACTGGCCACTACTGGGTCACTCTCCCTGCGCCATGAGCTTTATCATACATCTTTTTAAAGCCATGTATGGATCCTGCCTCCTCTACATCACTTCCCAGACTATTCCACTTCCTGACAACTCTGTGACTGAAGAAATACTTCCTAACATTCCTGTGGTTCATCTGAGTCTTCAACTTCCAACTGTGACCCCTTGTTGCTGTGTCCCATCTCTGGAACATTCTGTCTCTGTCCACCTTGTCAATTCCTCTCAGTATCTTATATGTCGTTATCATGTACCCCCTATCTCTCCTGTCCTTCAGTGTCGTCAGGTCGATTTTCCTTAACCTTTCTTCGTATTACATTGCCCTTAGCTATGGAACTAACCTTGTTGCAAACCGTTGCACTTTCTCTAACTTCTTGACGTGCTTGACCAGGTGTGGGTTCCAGACTGGTGCTGCATATTCTAGTATGGGCCTGACGTACACGGTGTACAGTGTCTTGAACGATTCCTTGTTAAGGTAACGGAACGCTAATCTTAGGTTTGCCAGTCGCCCATATGCTGCCGCAGTTATCTGGTTGTGTGTGTGTGTGTGTGTGTGTGTGTGTGTGTGTGTGTGTGTGTGTGTGTGTGTGTGTGTGTGTGTGTGTGTGTGTGTGTGTGTGTGTGTGTGTGTGTGTGTGTGTGTGTGTGTGTGTGTGTGTATGTTTCAAGTTTTCGGTTCTCTTAGCGCGATAAAACAGTCTTATCTAAAGCTTCTTTTAGGATTAACTCGCATTTTTTCCCAGCTTTATGAGGACAGAACTCTGGCACAATGATTCCAAGGCAAAGAAAAGATCACGCCATAAATTTTCTGGGAGTGAAAAAAATGAATCGATATACCCAGGGATTATCACCTAGAGTGCAACAGTGAGTGTAAGGCCTAGCACACACACACACACACACACACACACACACACACACGACATCTGGTCTAGCAACTGGCTTCTCGAATTTAATCACACCAAATGCAAAGTCATGAAGATCGGAGAAGGGCAAAGAAGACCGCTGACAGAGTACAGGCTAGGCGGACAAAGGCTACAAACCTCGGCAAAGGAGAAAGACCTTGGGGTGAGTATAACGCCAAGCACGTCTCCGGAGGCACACATCAACCAGATAACCGCGGCAGCATATGGGCGACTGGCAAACCTAAGATTAGCGTTTCGTTAACTTAACAAGGAATCGTTCAAGACACTGTATACCGTGTACGTCAGGCCCATACTAGAGTATGGAGCACCAGTCTGGAACCCACACCTGGTCAAGCACGTAAAGAAACTAGAGAAAGTGCAAAGGTTTGCGACAAGGTTAGTTCCACAACTCAGGGGTCTGTCCTATGAAGAAAGATTGAGGGAAATAGGACTAACAACACTGGAGGAAAGAAGGGTCAGAGGAGACATGATAACGACATACAAAATACTGCGGGGAATCGACAAGGTAGACAGTGACAGGTTGTTTCAGAGAGGGAACACAGAAACAAGGGGAGACAACTGGAAGCTGAAGACTCAGATGAGTCAAAGGGATGTTAGGAAGCATTTCTTCAGCCATAGAGTAGTCAGGAAGTGGAATAGTCTGAGAAAGATATAGTGGAGGCAGGAACCATACATGGTTTTAAGACAAAGTATGATAAAGCTCATGGAGCAGGGAGAGCAGAGACCCAGTAGCGGACAGCGAAGAGGCGGGGCCAGGAGCTGAGTCTCAACCCCTGCAACCACAATTAGGTGAGTACACATACACACACACACACACACACACACACACACACACACACACACACACACACACACACACACACACACACACACACACACACACTAAGGAGAGGTTAAGGGAACTCAACCTGACGTCACTGGAGAACAGGAACGATAGAGGGGACTTCATAATGGTGTAAAAAGTACTGAGAGGAATTGACAAGGTGGATAGGGACAGAATGTTTCAGAGATGGGACCCAAGAACAATGGGACAAAACTGGAAGTTAACAATTCAGATGAGTCACAGGGATGTTAGGAAGTATTTCTTCAGTCACAGAGCTGTCAGGAAGTGGAACAAGCTTGAGATTGAAGTAGTGGAGGCAGGATCCATGCACAGCTTTAAGAAGAGGTACGATAGAACTCTTTGAAGCCAAAAGAGAGTAGACCTAGTAGCGACCAGTGAAGAGGCGGAGCCAGGAACTATGACTCGACCCCTGCAAACAGGTGAGTACAGAGTATCGTTGAAGGTTCTCAATATTCCGAGTCCTCAGCAATTTCCAACCTACAGAGATTTAGCCTGGGGTCGTCCCCGACACGATAGCTGCTCCACACCTCGAGTTTCTTCATTAATCAAGGCATAACGACCCAGCACTCGTGAATAATGACGCGGTTTAAGAAGCAAATACACGCTAGGTATGTGGGCAGTGTGCTGGGTGCGGTGCTGAGTGCTGTGCTGGGTGATGCTGTGCTGGGTGATGTGTAATTGCTGTTATTCTGTTGAACACCTGTTTAGTGCTGAAGGGGTAGCGTGGGTTGCAGAGATACGGCCGTGGATTAGACTTGCTTTATTGGCGAAGGTGTTGGTACACAACGGGCAGAGTGTGAGGGGACCGATAGCTAGACCACTGCGGGGTAGGATGTTGATCCTAGGATGTAGGCCGGGCGAGTGAGAGTGAATGGGCATAGCGTTCCACTGACCTCAGCAGGCATACAGAGGGCAGCACCGTAGTGCCGCGAGATATGAAACTAACAGACAGCATAGGCTGTCTACAGATGCTGTGCTGGGTGATGCTGTGCTGGGTGATGCTGTGCTGGGTGATGCTGTGCTGGGTGATGCTGTGTTGGGTGATGCTGTGCTGGGTGATGCTGTGCTGAGTGATGCTGTGCTGGGTGATGCTGTGTTGGGTGATGCTGTGCTGGGTGATGCTGTGCTGGGTGATGCTGTGCTGGGTGATGCTGCGCTTGGTTATGCTGTGCTGGGTGATGCTGTGCTGGGTGATGCTGTGCTGGGCGATGCCGTGCTGGGTGATGCTGCGCTTGGTTATGCTGTGCTGGGTGATGCTGTGCTGGGTGATGCTGTGCTGGGTGATGCTGTGCTGGGTGATGCTGTTCTGGGTGATGCTGTGCTGGGTGATGCTGTGCTGGGTGATGCTGTGCAGGGTGATGCTGTGCTGGGTGATGCTGTGCAGGGTGATGCTGTGCTGGGTGATGCTGTGCTGGGTGATGCTGTGCTGGGTGATGCTGTGCAGGGTGATGCTGTGCTGGGTGATGCCGTGTTGGGTGATGCTGCGCTTGGTTATGCTGTGTTGGGTGATGCTGTGCTGGGTGATGCTGTGCAGGGTGATGCTGTGCTGGGTGATGCCGTGTTGGGTGATGCTGCGCTTGGTTATGCTGTGTTGGGTGATGCTGTGCTGGGTGATGCTGTGCAGGGTGATGCTGTGCTGGGTGATGCCGTGTTGGGTGATGCTGTGCTGGGTGATGCTGTGCAGGGTGATGCTGTGCTGGGTGATGCTGTGCTGGGTGATGCTGTGCTGGGTGATGCTGTGCAGGGTGATGCTGTGCTGGGTGATGCCGTGCTGGGTGATGCTGCGCTTGGTTATGCTGTGCTGGGTGATGCTGTGCTGGGTGATGCTGTGCTGGGTGATGCCGTGCTGGGTGATGCTGCGCTTGGTTATGCTGTGCTGGGTGATGCTGTGCAGGGTGATGCTGTGCTGGGTGATGCTGTGCAGGGTGATGCTGTGCTGGGTGATGCTGTGCTGGGTGATGCTGTGCTGGGTGATGCTGTGAAGGGTGATGCTGTGCTGGGTGATGCCGTGTTGGGTGATGCTGCGCTTGGTTATGCTGTGCTGGGTGACCAACACCCAGTCCATCACTCAGTTCACCACCCAGTCCATCACTCAGTTCACCACCCAGTCCATCACTCAGTTCACCACCCAGTCCACTAGCCAATCCACCACTCAATCCGCCACCCAGTCCACCACCCAGTCCACCACCCAGTATACCACCCAGTCCACCACCCAGTCTACCACCCAGTCCACCACCCAGTCTACCACCCATTCTATCACTCAGTCTACCACTCAGTCCACCACCCAGTCCACCACCCAGTCTACCACCCAATCTAGCACTCCGTCTACCACTCAGTCCACCACCCAGTCTACCACTCCGTCTAGTAAATAAGTAAGTAAGTTTATTCAGGTATACACAAATACAGTTACATAGATTATCATACATAGCAGCATATGTGTAGAAAACCCAGGATAACCCAAAAAAGTCAGACAGAGTGACTTATTTCCACCCAGTCTACCACTCAGTCCACCACCCAATCTACCACCCAGTCCACCACCCAGTTCATGACTCTCGTGTAGCAGATAGGCTTTAAACCCCACCAACCAACCAACCAACCAGTCTAGTAAATACGGTTCATTTTCCATTGCATCAAGCAAGAGTCAATATTTGATCAAGAAGAAATGCAATATTTGCAACATGGGGACCATTCCTCTGCTAATATACCTCACCATCGATGCTTTTGATGACAATGTTTACCCCAGTAAATGTACAATTCTGTTTTGGGTCGATTTATTGATTCCTTACCGAAAAATGGCCGTTTAAAGTTACCCAGTCGTGTTTCAGTCTACCAGTCTACCAATGAACCTGTCTGTCTGTCTGCCAGTCTACTAGTCTATCAAGTCTATTAGTCTACCAGTCTATTAGTCTACCAGTCTACTAGTCTACCAATCTACTAGTCTACCGGTCTATCAGTCTCAAGAATTATTATAATTGTTGTTCTGGCTGTTATTATTATTAATTAATTATTATTATAATTGCTGTTTTTTATAATTATTATTGTCATTATTAATTACATATTATTATAATTGTTGTTATGATTGTAATTATTATTGTTACTGTTATTAATATTGTCATTATTAATAATGATTATTATATTATTATTAATGATTATTATATTATTGTTATTATATTATTATTATTATCACTTTTTACTATTATTATTATTGCTAATAGTAATAATTTTGTAATTATTATTACTGTAATATTATTGTTAGCCACCCAGGATAATCCAAGAAAGTCAGTGCGTCATCAAGGACTGTCTGTCTTATTTCCATTGGGGTCCTCAATCTTGTCCCCCAGGATGCGACTCACACCAGTCTACTAACTCCCAGGTACCTACTTGCTGCTAGATGAACAGGACAACAGGTGTAAGGAAACACGTCGAAATCTTTTTACCCCGCCGGGAATCGAACCCGGGCCCTCCGTGTGTGAAGCGAGAGCTTTGCCAGCCAATCCTCGGGGTAACCCGTCACCCGTGGGTTGAGAATAAGTTTCCTCCTGTATTTAGCTCCTTGGTTGCTGGAGATATGATCAAGATTGACAGTTGTGAGTCTTGGGAAGTGATCAGATAGAAGATCATCAACTATGACAGAGTCATGCATCGTATATGATGTATTAAATCCAAGGCACAGATCTAGTATGCCTCCACATATGTGAGTGGGCTCAGTAGTGCCTACAATACGAACATTATCATGCTCATTTAGAAATTTCAATATTTTAGTTCCATTGGTGTTTGTTATAGACCCACCAATATTCTTATGTCTGGCATTAAAGTCTCCAAGTATGAGTGTAGGTTCACTATTGATGCGATCTGGTAAAGCATCAGGTCGAAGCTGGTTTGCTGGGGCATAAAGGTTAAAAATGTTTATGAAAAAATCGTCTGCGTATACTCTGACACTATGATACTGCATGTTTACTCGACTCTGCAGGGTAAGGAGTGAATGTGGCAAGTTCTTTCTGACATACATCACACAACAGTTGGTTGACCTTAAGTTATAAGCTGCATATCCAGACAACTTTGGTGGAGGTACTCCTTCTTTCAGTCTACATTCCTGCAAACAGATGACATCAATATTCTTGGTTGCACTAATGTGATGTAAGTCAGGTAACCGCTTCCTGATGATTTTAGATTTTTTTAGATTTTGCCACCGAAGTGGCTAGTTTATTGTGCACCCCATATCCATCCTGTGGAGGGTAGCGCAAGAGCATATGGATACACAAAAGGCCTAGGCACTAGGCCCCAAAAGGGTTAACAATTGTATATTTGGATTTATATCTACATTTCACTTATCTGTTACAAGCAAATTTAGGAAATTTGCTTAGAATAAGTGGTATCCTACCTTCACTAATAAGATATCTTGACATGTCACATAGGTTATTATACTGTCTATCTCTATATTCCTCAATACGTGGACAATTCAGCACATAGTGTTCAAGACAGTGACCATATGCCTGATCACATAATTTGCATTTAGTTTGATCATCATCTGTGAGTCTCCCAAACTGCCAGAAGTACTTGTAGCCAAGCCTAAGCCTGGCCACTACAACATCAGTCAGTACTTGTAGCCAAGCCTAAGCCTGGCCACTACAACATCAGTCAGTACTTGTAGCCAAGCCTAAGCCTGGCCACTACAACATCAGTCAGTACTTGTAGCCAAGCCTAAGCCTGGCCACTACAACATCAGTCAGTACTTGTAGCCAAGCCTAAGCCTGACCACTACAACATCAGTCAGTACTTGTAGCCAAGCCTAAGCCTGGCCACTACCACATCAGTCAGTCTGTTCACATTGCAAGTTGCTCCATAAACATACTTATCTACGTTCATGTTATCATAGTGGGTTATAGATCTACTCAGGCTTCTAACTGCATTCCTATAGCAATCATTTTCATTATTTATTTCTCTCCTAATATTATTCCTAATGCTTCCTGATGGAAGCAATGTTCCATGACAAAATTTGTAATCTATCCATTGTAGTGAGTTATTACAATCTCTTGCTCATAAGATGGCAAGACTATTAAGCTTTGCCTACAGTGTACAGAAACTTAACAGCAAATAACATAGTTTGTACGTGTTTATCTTCAGAACCTTTAACTCTAAGAATTTTTCAGCATCTTGGCAGCCAGTTCCAAGGTGAGTTTTGAAGCCAAGAGTCATGGGCTTCTTTTTTACAAATAGCTTGAAATTGAACAGAGATTGTTGATGCACTTTTGACATCATCAACGCACTCAAGAGCATCATCTTGACTACATATATTTATTAAACTTGTCAGCATCTGTTCAAGATGCTCAATTTTTTTCTGCAAGTTTGTTATAATTTGAGGAAGGTCAGGCGAATCAAATGGCTCTCCAGAGGAAGGCACTTCTGAGTTAGTTCTTTCTTTAGCACCATCACCTTAACAGATATATGCCCCGGTGGCCTGGTGGCTAATGCTCTCGCTTCACACACGGAGGGTTCAATTCCCGGCGGGGCGGAAACATTTCAAAGTGTTTCCTTACACACACACACACATACATACATACAATAGGCCTAGTGTCTAACCGACATGTGCCTAGGATAAAATGGTAACTAACACACACATTCTCCTAAACACTTGTTACAATTTAATATCATCATATTATAATTTTAACTATAATATCATCATATTGTAATTTGAAAATAAATTTTAACTAGAATAAACTCAATAAATTTCTCTAATATTATGTACATAGTCTATAAGTCACTAGATTAAGCTGTCCCTAATGCCATGGCATGTCAGTGGCTCTCCTTGCACTCAGTTTATATTGTAACTACCAATACCTATGTAAATCTGCAATGAAATAAAATTTACTTTACTTTACTTTACTTTACTTTACTTTACTCATAATTCACACTTTTATCTTTTTCTGGGGTGGGGCTGATGGATGGCGTCTGACTTTCAAGTGAACGTTTAACAGACTTATTATTCTTCCTTACTGCAACTAGATGACTTATAATCTCTGGAGTTAATACGCTATCCTCTAAATTGTCACAGGAAGTAACTATATCATTCTCGAATTCAGTTAGCATTTGCTTGATCAGGTTGATTGCTGTAATATCCGGGGAATACTTCATTCTTATGGTGAACCAGCGGATGATATCATTGGGTTTCTTGAGACCGGAACTAACAACAATCTCCATGAAGGCTATTGCATGGTACGAGCAGGTATCAGCGTTTTGTTCTACACCATTGATAACTACAAGTCTTCTGAAGCAACGGTGCATGTTGTAGTAGTCAATTATCATATCGTAGGAGCTGGAAGAATTTCCTCCATCATAGTAGAGTAAGGTCCCATTAAGGCATACATACAAGGCAACAGTGTGACATTCGTTGCGCATCACTACAAGGCGGCCATGGCCTTTACGTACAGGTGGTTGGCGAAGTAGGACGTCGTCGTAAATGGTTTTAAAAACTTTACCACATACACGAGGCGTGTTCCTAACAATGGCACAGATGTCACAGGCTCGTAATGGTTTGGTTTCCTCTAGGAGAGGGTGATAAAGGCCAACAAATTCGATATCCATTTTTTTCAGGTCACTTACGGGGCTCTAACCCTCGATGCTTCTAGAGTTTTAAAACTCCAGAGGGGTACGCTAACCACTAGGCCAGCGAGGAACAATGAAATATATACAACTAAATATATTTATACACCATAGGAATGTTGGCATAGGCACCATATAGTGTTATATAGTGAAGATAGTGCTGTTATATAGTGAAGATAGTGCAGTGTTATGTAGTGCATTGTTGTGTAGTGAAATGCAGTTAGTTACCATTTTGTCCTAGGCACATGTCGATTAGACACTAGGCCTGTTGTATATATGTGTGTGTGTGTGTGTGTAACGAAACACTTCGAAATGTTTCGGCCCCGCCGGGAATTGAACCCGGGCCCTCCGTGCGTGAAGCAAGAGCGCTAGCCACCATGCCATCGGGGCAGTGTTATGTAGTGTAGTGCAGTGTTGTGTAGAGCAGTGTTGTATAGTGCAGTGTTGTGTAGTTAGTGCAGTGTTATGAAGTGT
Organism: Cherax destructor; assembly: GCA_009830355.1. Taxonomy (NCBI): domain Eukaryota; kingdom Metazoa; phylum Arthropoda; class Malacostraca; order Decapoda; family Parastacidae; genus Cherax; species Cherax destructor. The sequence continues at coordinate 69,431 of WNWK01006102.1, read as the reverse complement.
AGTGCAGTGTTGTATAGTGCAGTGTTGTATAGTGCAGTGTTGTGTTGTGTAGTGCAGTGTTATGAAGTGTAGTGCAGTGTTGTTTAGTACAGTGCAGTGTTGTGTAGTGTAGTGCAATGTTGTGTAGTGCAGTGTTGTATATTGAAGATAGTGCAGTGTTGTGTAGTGCAGTGCAGTGTTGTGTAGTGTAGTGCAGTGTTATATAGTGAAGATAGTGCAGTGTTGTATAGTGCAGTGCAGTGTTGTGTAGTGTATTGCAGTGTTGTGTAGTGTAGTGCAGTGTTGTGTAGTGCAGTGTTGTGTAGTAGTGTGCAGTGTTGTGTAGTCTATTGTTGTATAGTGCAGTGTTGTGTAATGCAGTGTTGTGTAGTGCAAAATATGATCAGCCGCGAGGGAGCCTTCTCCAAATTCAACTTCAATAACAAAAACATAAGGTGGGACCAAGTAAACCAAGTCCTAAATGATATAAACTGGGAAGACAGCCTATGCATCTCAGATCCTAACCTATGTCTATAACAAATTAACTCTGTGGCACTTGAGGATTGCTCAAGGCAAATTCCCTTAAGGAAAAGAAGGAGAAGATGTAAACTAGAAAGAGAGAGGCGCTCCCTATACAGGCGAAGGCAGAGAATAACGGAGCGACTACAAGAGGCCAATATATCTGAAATACGTAAGGAGACGCTGGTCAGAGAAATAGCAAACATCGAATTAAAACTAAAGGAATCTTACAGGAATCAAGAAACGTGGGAAGAATTAAAAGCCATAAATGAAATTGAAAGAAACCCAAAGTATTTCTTTTCTTACACCAAATCAAAGTCGAGAACAACATCCAGTATTGGGCCCCTACTTAAACAGGATGGGTCTTACACAGATGACAGCAAGGAAATGAGTGAGTTACTAAAGTCCCAGTATGACTCAGTTTTTAGCGAGCCGCTAACCAGACTGAAAGTCGAAGACCTAAATGAATTTTTTATGAGAGTGCCACAGAACTTGGCAGATGCATGCCTATCTGACATTACCCTGACGCCAAATGACTTCAAAAAGGCAATAAATGACATGCCCATGCACTCCACTCCAGGCACAGACTCATGGAACTCCGTGTTCATCAAGAACTGCTATCACGTGCTTTTATCATCCAATGGAGATGGAGAATGGACACTGGAGTCGTCCCGCAGGTACTAAAAACAACAGACATAGCCCCACTCCACAAAGGGGGCAGTAAAGCAATAGCAAAGAACTACAGACCAATAGTGCTAACGTCCCATATCATACAAATCTTTGAAACGGTTCTAAGAAGCAAGATCGCCACTCATCTAGATATCCATCAACTACACAACCCAGGACAGCATGGGTTTAGAGCAGGTCACTCCTGTCTGTCCCAACAACTGGACCACTACAACAAGGTTCTAGATGCTCTAGAAGACAAACAAAATGCAGATGTTATATACACAGACTTTCCAAAAGCCTTTGACAAGTGTGACCATGGTGTAATAGCACACAAAATGCGTGATAAAGGAATAACAGGAAAAGTGGGTAGATGGATCTATAATTTCCTAACAAGTAGAACACAAAGAGTAGTAGTCAACAGGCTAAAGTCTGAGGCGGCTACAGTGAAAAGCTCTGTTCCACAAGGCACAGTGCTCGCTCCCGTCCTGTTCCTCATTCTCATATCGGACATAGACAGGGATATAAGCCACAGTGCCGTGTCTTCCATTACAGATGACACTCGAATCTGTAGGACAGTGTCCACCGTTGAAGATACTGCAAGACTCCAAGCAGACATAAACCAAATCTTTAAATGGGCTGCAGAAAATAATATGAAGTTCAATGATGAGAAATTTCAATTACTCCGATATGGAAAACGTGAAAATATTAAAATATCATCGGAGTACAAAACAAATTCCAACCACACAATAGAGCGAAAAACTAATATCAAAGACCTGGGAGTGATCATGTCAGAGGATCTCACCTTCAAGGACCATAACACCGTAGCAATCGCATCTGCTAGAAAAATGACAGGATGGATAATGAGAACCTTCAAAACCAGGGATACCAAGCCCATGTTGACACTTTTCAGATCGCTTGTTCTATCTAGGCTGGAATATTGCTGCACACTAACTGCACCTTTCAAGGCAGGTGAAATTGCTGACCTAGAAAATGTGCAGAGAACCTTCACGGCACGCATAACTGCGATAAACCACCTCAATTACTGGGAGCGCTTGAAGTTCCTAAACCTGTACTCCCTAGAATGCAGGCGGGAGAGATACATTATTATATACACGTGGAAAATTCTCAGGATTAGTACCAAACTTGCACACGAGTCACTCCCTCGAAAGCAAAACACTCGGCAGGCGATGTAACATCCCCCCAATGAAAAGCAGGGGTGCCACTAGCTCGTTGAGAGACAACAAAATAAGTGTCAGGGGCCTAAGACTGTTCAACTGCCTCCCAGCATACATCAGGGGGATTACCAACAAACCCCTGGCTGTCTTCAAGCAGGCATTGGAAAGGCACCTGAAGTCGGTTCCTGACCAGCCAGGCTGTGGTTCGTACGTTGGACTGTGTGCGGCCAGCAGTAACATTATTATTATTTTATAATCAAATAGAAGCGCTAAACCACAGGGCTTATACAGCGCTGCACCAGCAGTAACAGCCTGGTTGATCAGGCTCTGATCCAACATGAGGCCTGGTCACAGACCGTGCCGCAGGGACGTTGACCCCTGGAACTCTCTCCAGGTATACTCCAGGTATATGCATTGGGAAGTGTGTAATAGGCGGGGCCAGGAGCTGAGACTCGACCACTGCCACCACAAGTTGGTGATCACAGCTCATGGGATAATGAGAACAATTTGGGATAATCAAGTTTTGATCCGAGGAATGGGACAATAGGTCTGGTTCCTTGGATTAAGAGCCCATCTAAAAGATCAGTAGAAATATAATCATTCGTTGATTAATATTATTATATGCTGAAAAAAGCGCTAAACACGAATGAGGTGTTTATAATATTTGAGTGATAGTCAGTTTTACTCTGACACTCGAGCCAGTCTATTTTTCTCTCTCTCTATTTCTTATTTCTCTCTCACTACATATTTTATCTAACTCAGAATCTCTCGCTCGACACTGATGAAGGTCTCTCGGTGCAAGTTGAAAAGTCATTTACACTTTTTTTGTTTTCGGATGGTGATTGAAAAGTCCATCAATCACAGGAAGCCCGGAACAAGTCACAGTGAACGACTGTCAATGATGGAACAGACAAATGAACAGCATAGGTCCTTCCCCACACTTAACCTCACTTCAAGTCCCCGTCAATTTTACTATTTCAAACACACACACAACCAGCGAAGATTATTATTATTATTATTATTATAATAAAAAAAAAGTGCTAAACCAACCAGCGAAGAGACGGGGCCAGGAGCTGTGATTGGACCCCTGCAACTACAACTAGGTGAGTACACACACACGCCCAAAATACTCAGGGGAATTGCAAGGGTGGACAGTGACTGTCTGAGAGGCGAGAAACGGAAACTTGGGGACACAACTGGTTATTAAAAATGCAAATGAACCACAGGGATGTCAGGATGTATTTTTTTCAGTCTCAGGGTGGTAGGAAAGTGGAATGATCTCGCTGAAGAAGTGGTGGAGGCAAGCTCCAAACATAGCTTGAAGATAAGGTAAGATGAGGTCCATGAGGCTAGATGGGAGTGAATCTGTAAACTGTAATTGCAACAAAACTAATTGTTTTAATTTGTGTTGATCTGATTTAATTAATTGCATTGCTGCAATTAATAAATTTTTATGTTCAACTTATATTCAAATTTCACAACTTAAATACGCAATTATACTTACGTATTTCGTAAATATCAACCATAACTTTTTACCATGTAGTCTACTGTTAATTAATTTTAAGAATGCCCACAATGCTCAGCATATTAGGGGCTTTTGGCATGTACACCTCATTTATACCTTAAACTATGTAGTACAACTTTGTATCATGTCTAAATAAATTATTATTATTAAATGGCAAGTCGAGAGGCATGGCCAGGAGCTAAGATTCAATTCCTGCAGCCACATATAGGCAAGATAGGTAAGTACACATACACACATACTTGCAGTGAGGACAATATGGAGCAGGTGCAATAAATCTTACGCATCAAGGCTACTAAAAGATTGGATAACTGAGAATTCATTCCTTGTCTTCACACACTGCATTGTTCCTACATTCATGGAGAAGCACTAAACCAGTAAGGGTCATACAATGCCTGGGAAATGGAAGATAATCAGACTTAATCCAACTGATGAATTGGGAAACCCAATTTATCACTGGACATTGTCCATAGAGGAATGTTAAACACACAATGGTTATATATTTATTTTCATTAGGGGTAGCACTAAAATCATATTATTATTATTATCGAAACTAAATGCTAAACCCACAAGGGTCATACAGCACCTGGTGAACAGGAAATAATGAGGTTCAGTCCATGAAAAGTGTGGCCAAGTCCAGTTTCTTAGATACAGTCATCATCCACATGACAGAACCTACCTAGAGGAGGTTCACTTATTATATTTAAGGGGAAGCACTAAACCCACAAGTCTACAGTACCTGGGAAACAGGAGGAAATCAGACCATACCACGGGTGGGGATCGAACTCACGGTCAGTCTCAAAACTCCAGACCGTCGCGTAAGCCGCGGGTTCGAACCCCACCAGTGGTATGGTTTGTTTGGAATCGTGTCATTACGATTTCGTGAGTCAGGAGGAAATCAGGTTCAGTCCAGAGAGATAATATTTTCTTTAAACACGCTGGCTGTCTCCCACCGAGGCAAGGTGACCCATAAAAACACAAAACACTTTTACCAACATTTACACTATCATGGTAATCAGATTAAGTGCTAAACTTGAGAGGGGTGGACAGCCCCAATTCCTTGCACCAAGAACCTATCACTTACATCAACCATCCTCCCTAGACTGAGGGAAATGGTATGAAATACTGTACCAACACAATAGACACACAAATGCAGTATAATGCGATCCTTTATTGGCAAGGTTTCACCCATACAGTGAGTTTTATTGGGTCTGACTTAAGCCCAGTGTGTGGGCAAAATAGTCAATAAATTAATATAATAAAGGGGTGAAGCGCTAAACCCGTAGGATTATACAGCGCCTGTGGGAGGGGGATGGAAGGAATTCAGGCTTAATTCAGGGAACTGGAGCACAGATCCAGTTCCCTAGATCAAGAGCCCCTCACCAGCATATTGTCAATAAAGGATCGCATTATACTGCATTCGTCCCTCTCTTTTCCATCCTCAATAGACAGGAACTGTGGGGGACAAGCAATCCCACAACAGGAAAATAATATTTAAAAAAAGCAAACACTGATTGAGCTTCAGGATCAAATTGTTATAAAGAAATACATTATTTATCAAACAAAATTTTATTATATTTCCAATACAAAATATAACTTGACATCGACACACATCTTGTACATCATTACTGTATATAGTTTTAAACCAAAAAAATTACTAGTACTTTATTCCACTGGATACTAATAAACACAGGCATTTCTTGTAAATAATAATGCTAAAATTTATTCCCCCAATATAACATACAGTGGACCCCAGAGTAATGAACATAATTCATTCCAGAAGCCTGCTCAAGTGCCATTACCGAACGAATTTTCTCCCTTAAGGAATAATTCAAGTAGGTTATACTAATTTCGATTCTGACCTCCCAAAAAACACTTACAAAAGACACTTACAACTATTATACTTTACTTTAAGTTATTCATTTTCCGAGTGCTCGTAATTGGGGTCCAACTAGTATTTTACAGATTTTTAAGGACATTTCTTGTACAGTATATCACAGACAATTAAATATATTTGCAACAAAGAAATCAAGAAAGCTTGTGTTCTATAAACAGTATACTGTACATATAAAAAAATGTGGTCTTCTATAAACAGTATACTGTACATATAAAAAAATGTGGTCTTCTATAAACAGTATACTGTACATACAAAAAAATGTGGTCTTCTATAAACAGTATAGAAAGTCACGACTCCCTGAAAATAATATGCACATGCTAGTGTTAACTGAATATCAAATGTAAAATAAATAGTTGCTCAGTATTTTCAATGATGATGATACAATATATACAAAACCTTCAACTTTTAAATGCAGTAGTACTCTCATCAAATTATTATTATTTTTTTTCTATTTTCAACACGTCGGCCGTTTCCCACTGAAGCGGGGTGGCCCAAAAGGAAAAACGAAAGTTTCTCCTTTTACATTTACTAATATATACAGGAGAAGGGGTTACTAGCCCCTTGCTCCCGGCATTATATTATAATCAAATAGAAGCGCTAAACCACAGGGGTCATACAGCGCTGTCTCTCATCAAATACTGATGCAAATTTATGAATCGGAATAGTATAAACTACCTCACAATACCGCTCCAGGTATTGAAACCGTAGGAAAATTATTGTTCATGTGATAGATTAGGGCAACCTAAATTATTTTAACTGTACAGTAATCCCTTCATTAATGCAGGTTCACTACATGCTCAGACCCCATTTCGACCAGAAATTTCTTGGGTGTGATATATTAGCATTTCTTCAGTCAGTGCAAATAACAGTACCACTAACAAGATTTATGCTCTGTGAGACAAAATGAAGTCTTCTTCTTTGAATGATGCTTGAAAACCTCCATGGAAAGACTGCAATACAAAATTCAAGGCTTCCCCAAGTTGTCCACAACTGTGTGAGAAGCTGGTATTAAAAGAGGTAGCTTATGCCAGTGTAAATAAGGCACATGTGAAATGTTAGGAAACAATGAGAATACACACTGCTCACCAGGAATATGGTCAATCACTAGATTGATAAAGCCCTGATGAGCAAAATGACTCCTCATTAAAGCTTCTAGACATTGTATGTATCTTATTTACACGTGCAAGGTGTTGAGATGGGGCACAAGGTGGGAGGTTTCTCAAACCTAGACCAGGAAGACATTATTGAGCTTAATGATTCTGATAATGAAGACTATGTTTTGATGACCTGATTGAGAGCACTTAAGTTCTCATCAGGAAAAGGGAGGAAGGAATGATTCTGGATGAAAATGACCTAAGATGCTGACAGAAAGTTCAAATACACAATGATTTTGGTGCCTGCACAGTGTATGCCCTGAAGCAATAAACGGCTAAGCAGTTTTCCATGTTGAAGTTCTTGGTCTCCTCAACCACCCCCAGCCTCATTCCAACTGGCACTTCCACCTCTTATGTTTTTTCCATGGGTTATGTCTGATGACAGCTATCTACTTATTTAAACACAAAATATTATTACAAAAACAAATTAGAAATGGGCCTTCAGGCCCATTTCTAATTCAAAATTTCAGAATATATCCCTATTTTTTAAAAGTTAAATAGAGTTCCTTTATGCGGTTTCACTACATCCTTCTCGTAAACGAGGGATACCTGACTTACAGTGCTGTATTTGATATTTTACGCACAATAAATATGTATATGTTTGACAAAAAATGAAGTTTTAAGTTGGATAAACTGAAGTATATTTTTTCCAGATACACCGAAAGTTTGCTTATGCTTTATCACAAATGACTAAAGGACCGCAATCAACATGAATATTTGTAAGTAAACCTGAAATACTTAACTATAAGTCTCACCAAATATCTCAGCTGAAATAAATTTCCATAATGTGAAGTACAGTAGTATATCTTTATGACCTAAATTTCTTGAAAAGAAAATGCTGATGGTCTTTTTTGGATCCCTTTCGTCTTTCACCATAAATTGAGTCATCAGCTCCAGACATTGATCCCATGTTGCCCATCCGACGGTGAGAACCAGACGCTCCACGTTCATTAGAAATGCCTTCCTCGTACATATCTGCTTCAGAAGCAGCCAAGATTTGCTCCAGGAGCTGCACTTTTTCTTCTCGTGTGGTATAGTGAAGTTGTTGCTCCTTCATGCCCAACAGCTGCGTTGGTGTAATAACTCGGTACGCATAACCCTGATTGATGAGAAAACTCTGTCTCTTGCGAGAGTATCCCATTTCTCGAGTGTCCTGGGATAGAAGAGCATAAAAAAAGGCATTGTAAAGCTCTGCTACAGGGCCCTTTTTAGCTCTCAGAATACGGCCCAATCTCTGAGCTTCCTGTCGACGGGATCCACCTTGTGAAGAAATTTCAATCAGGACATTTGCTTCTGGTATATCAAATGATGTGTCTGCCACTCGGCTAAAGAATATTGTATTCACCTTTGGATTCAACTTGAAGTTTTGAATGATAGTCATTCGCTCCTTCTGCCCAGTCTTGCCACATATATATGGTTTCTGCATAGTTTTTGCATAATGGGTTAGTGCAAAAACTTCGTCAATGAAAACAATTATCTTGTCATTGCGATTTTCATGGTACTTGATGAGGAACTCACACGTTCGGAATTTATTGGGATTCATAGCACAAAGTAACTTAATTTTCTGGTCAGATACTTTCCCCATCAGATATTCGCGATAGAACTCGGGAGTCATAGGGCACCATACCTCAGCACATTGTACCTTGGCAATGAATCCCTCTTTTTGTAGCTCCAGCCAGTTTGCTTCATACAACTTCGGACCAATCAGAAAATTTAGATCAGCAATCTTATCATCTTCCCTCACCAGTGTTGCTGTTAGTCCTAGCTTACAATGAGACTGAACAATTGTGAGAACTCTTCTGAACATTTTGGCAGGTATAGTATGCACTTCATCTAGAACCATTATGCCCCACTCTTGATCCTTTAGCCAGTTCATTGTCTGTTCTGCTTCATAAGCACGCTTCTGGCTATGAGAAATCATGGCATAAGTTGTTACTAAGATACCAGCATTAAATGGCTTGTCTTTTGCATCAGATGTAAACCTACAGATCATGTCATCTGTGGCTGTGGACCACATCTTAAACTGTTGTTTCCATTGCTCTACAGAAACACCTGAATTACACAAAACTAAAGCCTTTTTGTTAACTGTACAGCAGGCTGTAACACCAACTAAACTCTTACCTGCTCCACAAGGAAGCACTATTATACCAGATCTTGCACGCCCATTTCCAAACATTTTTCGAAGGCTTTTCTCTTGATAAGGTCTTAATACTGCAGATGGCTTAAGATCAATTTTAATATCCTCATTTACTGTGTCATTCTTAAAATCGTACTCAGCCAGCAAAGGATAATCAAGTCCTATACATGTTTTTTGCAGCATTTCAATTCTGTCTTGATTAACTTCAAAAGATAAAGTTTTAAGATTTTTATCTTCCTCTTCCTCTTCATCAGCTTTATCAATTTTATCATAAAAATCTGTTATATCTTCAGGTACAACACCCCCATCTTCCTTAACATTACCATTAGAAGCATCACCTTCGGTCTTTCCATCGGTTTTCGAGTCTTCAGAGCCCCCTGCCATTTGAGCTTGATGACTAGTAAACACGATAGCTTGAGATTTTTGCTTCTCAGTGCTAACTATGCCTTCGTTAGGACTTAGCATGCATTCCTGGATAGTTGGATGTTTAATGAGCTTTTGGATAACATCTGGGAAATCACTCTCAACATAATAACGATTTTTCTTCAAGACCAACTTGACTTTACCATATGAAAGAGTGCAACTTTGTATGAATTGGCAGATTCCAGGTGGTAAGCTTGTTTTACATAATCTCTTGAGATACTCTATTATGTCATGGGTCTGCAAACCAACACTAACTGCAGCATAGAGTGAGTATGCTGTCAATTTGTATTCATGTACGTGTTCTGGACGACAAACAGGTTCAGCAATTGTAATAAGGAAATCCTTAGCATGCTTATACACAGGAGAGAAAGATTCCAAAAAGATGTGACCATTGGTTGCAATCCACAGTGGTCGTGTTTCATGATCATCTCTAAGTTCCATTTGTGATCGGTAATCAAAAGCTCCATACTGATCCTTCGGAGTTACCTTATCTCCATCCTCCTGAAATTAAAATTTAATGTATTATACAATAGCCCCTATTATATCAGCACATATAATATGAAAATCAATTAATAAACCTAACATATTATACAGAAAAGCTGGAAATCGTGAAAGGTTTAGAAATGAAAAGCACGAAGTGCTAGATCAGAATGTGATAAAGCTAAAATGGAAAGGAAAACTGAGCAAAATAATGGTGTGACTATAACACTATCCATTAGTAACAGATAACAGGAGGAAGCAAGCAAGCATACATATCACTGAGTGAAGATTACAACAGTACAATAAATATTTCTCGTGGTTCAAGGAGTTTCATGTGAAATTCAATTTTAAAAAGTTAAAGTTGCTGATGTAACTGCTTTTGCAATTAATAACAAATATAGAATAAAGAGGATAGTTTTGAGGATGGATTAGCGAGAAACTGGTATGATAACAAGAAGATGTAAGTAACAGTCCCCGACAATGATATATGTAATGGATAAGCATGGTTTTCTAAGCACAATAGGACTCCTATCCGCAGGGGATACGTTCCAAGAACTCACCACAGATAGTAGTGAACCCTACATACGTACAAGCTATTTTTCATTTACATACATACCTATTATAGTTTAATTGATAAATTACATACAGTTAGTGGAGAATTATCACTTTTTCACTGATGGGAAGCACTTCACAGCTTCTCTTAAGGTTTGAAGAACTTCCACCAACATTACTTTTGCATTCTGAGGCCATTATCAAGCAAAATTAAGGGTTATTTTCGGACCATGGTAAACCGTGGATACCTGACAAGCCAGAAATTCCAAGCGCTTTTGTGATTTGTCACATTATCAAGGAACTATAAAAATAAAAGATTAACAGGAAAGCATATAAGGATGAAACTACACCTCATGGCCATCTTACAACACCTGACTTTTTATGATGATGTAGGTAGGTAGTCAAGTGATCCTTGAAACTTAGCTAATACAGTGGTACCCTGAGTTTTGGCCACCTCCCAACTCGAACAATTATGTAAGTGTATTATTGTAAGTGCTTTTGTAAGTGTATTTTTGGGGGACTGAAACAGACTAATCTAATTTACATTATTCCTTATGGGAACAAATTTGTTCGGTAATGGCACTCGAACAGCCTTCTGGAACAAATTATGGCCAAAACTCGGGGTTCCACTGTATTCGGCCCCAAAATTTTTTGTCTAATGTATTTTAAATTCTTCTCAAATTTTATTAATTATAAATGAATGCAATTTGTATAACCCAAAAGGAATATTCATATTATTTTCAAAACTATTTTTTATGAGACTTGATTCTATTATACAGTGGACCCTCGGTTTTCGTACAGCTACCAACTCGAACAATTATGTAAGTGCATTTTTGTAAGTGCTTTTGAAAGTGTATTTTTTGGGATCTGAAACGACTAATCTAATTTACATTCGTCCTAATGGGAACAAATTCGTTCGGTAACGGCACTCGAACAGCATTCTGGAAAGAATTATCGACGAAAACCAAGGGTCCACTGTATTCCTGTCGACCATGGGCTTGCTTGATGCAACCTCCTCAGCCTTTTGAAAATCAATTGAATGGTTAAAATCTCTCACATGAATAAACAGAGCATTAGAGTCTTGTCCACTTCTAATGCAATATTTATGTTGCTTTAATCTAAGTTCAAGACTTTTACCAGTTTTGACCGTAATAAACTTTATCACATATTTTACAAGGAATCTTGTAGACACACCCGTCAGCATTTTGAGGGTAATTTTTTATCAAAATTTTTTTTTACTGCATTAAGATTTTTAAATACAACTTTGATATTAGAATTCTTAACCCTTTGGGGGTCCAAGGGGTCTCTCTGAAACTCGTTCTCAGGGTCCACAAATTTAAAAAAATAAAAAAAAAAAATTCTTATGAAATGATAGAGAATCTTTTTCCGATCATAACGCCACAAAAATTATGAAATTTGATCAAAAACTAACGGAATTATGCTTTAGCGAAGTTAGCGGTATCCATGACATTTACGCATCGGCGATTTCGCCCACTTTGAGCCCTATTTTTGGCAAATTCCAATCTTTCAATCTACTAAAATTATAGCTATTTCGCTAGAACTCCATTTCTTCTATCGATTGAGTACAAGAAACCGCCTATTTACCATTTTCAACTACCCAAAATAGTGGTCAGAAAATGGCAATTTGGCCAATTTCACACAAATTTCAAACGATGCCAATTTCAAAATAGGGTCCATAATAAACAAGGCAGACATTCCTGGCACTAAAATAACATCTTCTCTGTTCATTAGTCACGTCTCCAGGCCCCTCTTAAATTACTTTTGCTTTCCATTTTGAATTTTTATTCTCACAAAAAATAGAAGATTTACTGTTATGTATACAACTGCATCATTGTGAAAATGGTATAAATAATATCAGCGCACTTGTGCAAGAATATTAGACTCTCCAGTTGATGTGTATTGGACGCATGGTGTGATTTGTTTGCTCTTGAACATCGGCCAAAATCGAACATTTTCGCTACTTTGCGCTCAGTTTCAAGGTACTTGTCATCGTGAAACCAGTCAAAATTATCTCTATTTCTGTAATATATCATCTATTCTATAAAATGAGACTAAGAAAACGAGAATACAAGTATAAATACCATACGAAAATAGACTGCAAAGTCGCTGTTTTAAACCAAAAACATGGTCAGTTTTTTTTTTCCTCATTATACACTGTGTGGTGCAGGAATTTTTTTATACTGCGCACACTGACCGCACAGACCCATTCTATCACATCTAGGCCTAACAGCCTGTTTCTGCTTGATTTGAGGGTGCTAGAATTTAGGCGTACTAGTACGTCAATATTGAACCACAGTGCGTAAAACGTACTTGTACGACCATAACCCCGAAAGGGTTAAGTAGAGAAGGCATATCAACCAAATTTTCATGGTAAGGGAGAACCAACATATTTTTAGTTGAATAAAGTTGGTTGTCCCTTTATGAATTATAAAAAGTATTTCTGGCAATAAAGTTTCTTGGGTATTTTAGATCATTAGCTATTTCATAAATTTTTGAGACTTCTTCGTCTATGAACCCTGGACTGCAAATTCACAAAGCTCTCAAAAACAATGATGAGAATACCGACAGTTTAACTCTATCTTGATGTGAAGAATAATAGTGTACATAGGAATAGTTACTTGTTGGTTTTCTGTAAATTTTAAATTTAAAATCAGTTACCCATAATAATTAAAACATCGAGAAAAGGCAATGAGTTATTTTCTTTGAACTCAACAGTAAAATTTATAGGAGCTAAACATGAAAGATATATGAAAAAATATACATCATAAGTACTGTACATACTGTATTTTAGTTGAGAAAATCAATAAAGAATTTCTGAATGTTAAAAATACTTTTAATTTTTACAGCTGAAGACTGATCAAATTAATCTAAATGTCATATGGGCTGAGCATAAAGAATACCTAGTTAAAATACAAATAAGTTAGTGTTGCACTAACTGGGAAAAAATTAAAAAGTACTTGGTGGGATGAAGCAGCACTTGGCATATATGTAAGTTTATTTAGGCACAGGTACACATAAGTACAATTATCATACATAACCTAGGATAATCCCCCCAAAATAGTCAAAGCAACTTAATTCCATTGAGGTACTTCTTAAGAAAATAATGAAGTGGATTCTGTTGATGCAGAGTATGGGGTCAGGTGAAGAGACTGGCATATTGAAAGAAAACTTAAATGAAGAATTTGGAAGAAAAAATCTATTACTATAATCCCCTGATCAGCAAAAGTTTGCTTAGTGTAATTTCAGTTAGGAAAAATGGATATATCAAGAACACTTACACTTGAAGAATTAGACACTTTTGCAACATTTGGAAAACTTTGAGGAAACGTTTCGGCAGTCATTGGCTTCTTCAGTTCAATACAGAGAAGAACAGTGTTAGATAAGAAGGAGAATGAGGTAATCAGTCACTCAGCCTGGAGTCGATGTGTTCAGTCCTCAGTAAAGTTACCCAAATGTTGCAAAAGTGTCTCATTCTTGAACTTGTTAATTATCTAAACCACTTACATCACACACACACACATTTACAGTTAGCAGGAATCTGCTACCTTTTCCTATTCACAACTATGCAAACCTTGAATTATTTCTAGAAACTTTTCACCTTCCTATACTAACTTTTTTCAGCAAATACAATTTAACTTACATAGCCCTGAATTCATTTACTATATAAATTAGTGTAGTATTATACATAAATGACTACTGTACAATACAGTAAATACTTTTGTAATAAAAACAAAGTACAGTGGTACCTCGAGTTACGATGGTCCCCAAAATCGCCCTTTTATGTAAGTTTATTTTTTTAAATGCTTTTGTAAGTATATTTTTGGGGGTGTAAAAGGACTAGTCTATTTTACATTATTTCTTATGGGGATAAATTCATTTGGTAATGGCACTTGAACAGCAATCTCGAACGAAAAAATATCGTAACTCGAGGTACCACTGTATATACCTATTGATCAGAAAAGCAAAATTAGTCACCACATAAAATTCTTACTTCAACATTTTGTGTAGATGCTTGTGGTACACCTTCTAGCTCAAGATTCTCCTCTTCATCGGAGTATCCATCTTCTCTTCGCCGTTTTTTCCCTTTCTCGTGAAGTTTATGCTTTTTACCCATGCTCCCAAGAAGTCTGAAATAAATATGATGCATATCAATAATCACTCGTATGTGAAACAACCTTGGCACAGAAGTGTTCCTAGGTTCAGTACATTAAAAGTTAACCCTAAAGTAATATACTGTACTGTATAAAAATCCAAATACAGTGGACCCCCGGTGTTCGTCCTGCTCCAAACTCGCCCTTTTATGTACAGTAAGTGTATTTTTTTAAATGCTTTTGTAAGTGTATTTTTGGGGGTCTAAAAGGACTAGTCTACTTTACATTATTTCTTAGGGAATAAATTCGTTTGGTAATGGCACTTGATTATTATTATTATAATCAAATAGAAGCGCTAAACCACAGGGGTCATACAGCAATGGCACTTGAACAGCATTCTGGAAAGAAAAAATCACGAAAACCGGGGTCCACTGTAAAGGTAACAAAAAATAACGCTTAAATATGCCTAATAATCCAAGGCATTGTTGTGGGTTCTGTCTTGGTTAGATATTTTCATCACATTATTTATACGTATCCTCTTTATTCATTATTTCCATTACGTTTCAGTCATATCCTCCTAATTCTATGTTTAGTGATACAGTCATTGAACACTGCTCCTTGGCAGATTTTGGCAGTAAAATATAGATTCAATTGTAAATACTGAGTGGATTTTACATTACTGATAGTATTATGTTGAGCAAATAGTAAGAAATGTAATCAAATCAAACAAAACTTGCCCAATTCAGCATTAAAAACTAATGTAACTTAACCTTACTCCACCATCGGTCTCTGTTTGCATACACTGCCATAACACTAAGCGTTGATTGGTGCTGACGGTGCTACTCATGTCAATAAATTTGTTTGCTAATACAGTGGAACCCCGAGTTTCGGCCATAATTCGATCCAGGAGGCTGTTTAACTGCCATTACCGAATGAATTTGTTCCCATAAAGAATAATGTAAATTAGATTAGTCTGTTTCAGCCCCCAAAAATACACTTACAAAAGCACTTATAATAATACACTTACATAATTGTTCGAGTTGGGAGGTGGCCGAAACTCGGGGTACCACTGTACTACCAAAATAACAAGAAAAATTATACTACCACGATGCAGATAAATCATATTATTATTATTATAATCAAAACCATGTGCTAAGCCCACAAGGGTCATACAGCTGATAACTTGTATGTACCTACAACACTTCGATACCTACCTACCCTACTATTCACCTTGCACTCTATATTAAGACCATTAAGACTACAAATATTTTATGGTAAGTAATAAGTGTACACTAAATGTATTTTATCACTCAAGGCCTCTTTAACCCTTAAACGGTCCAAACGTATATATACGTTCTTACCGCTACTGCCCCAAACGTATATTTACGTTTTATTTTTTATTCCTTCAAAATTGACGCGATAGGCCTGAGTCGCCTAGACATGAAATAATGGGTCTGCGCACTCAGTGTGCGCCGGGTTAAAAAAATCCTGGACGCCTGGGTACCACATGGTAGGACCAGTTACATTCAGCTCCATCTTGGGTCAACATCATGGCACATCCTCATGATTCACTCACGCCTCGTCGTATTAACACTCTACTATTCGAGGAAAGTGATATACAACGTGAGATTAGTGGATTTGACACCGATGTGGCCACTAATAATCAAGGAATTAGTGAAAATATCGACGATAACCCAGATGACCCTCAGCCCATCACCTCTGGGGTGGCCATTGTGGCCACACCAGTCCCTGGGCCAAGCACTTCTGGGGTGGCCAGTGTGGCCACACAAGACCCTGGGCCAAGCACCTCTGGAGTGGCGAGTGTTACCCATAGGCAACTATGCAAGAGGAAACTATTATTTTCACGGTGTTTTAGTGATAGTGAAAGTGATGTAAGTGACGATGAGATTGATTTTATGCCATTGGATGATTCGTCTAGTGATAGTGACGTTCATTATTCACCTGTGAAGCGTACTTTTAGGCGTCTTGGCCTACGTTCAGGCAGTGTGCCATATGCAGTCCCCAAGGGTCGTGGCAGGTCACGATCCAAAACCCCGGCCACTGATAGTGATAATGATCATGAAGGTGAATATGCGGGGATGGAGGAAGAAGTGGTGGGTGGCACGGTGCCTGGAGCACATGGTGCGGTGGGTGGACAGACAAAGGACCTCCCGGCACCCCCTCAGCCATGTGCTGCCTCCACTCCTGTCCCCCCACGCCCCATGCCACAGGTCCACTCTGCACCATGTAACCGTGATTGGAACTGGTCACAAAGTGTATTCGTGCCACAGCCTTTTGATTTTGATGTGAGTGGAAGTGGCATCCTGCCAGAATGTCTCATAACAAATGAGTCTACAGAGTTAGACTTTTTCCAGTTATACTTTGACGAGCCTATAATGAACTTGATAGTGACCAAGACGAACAATTATTACTGCTATATCATGGACAACACAGCAGAGGTTGGAGAATCGTCACGGCTGCACAGGTGGAAAGATACAACAGTGACTGAAATGTATTTATTCCTTGCCACTGTCATGCTTATGCCACATACCTATAAGAACAATATACGTAACTACTGGTCCACAGACAACTTTATCAGTACTCCTATCTTCCGTGACCTCCTTCCCTGCAACAGATTCATTCTGTTGCTACGAATGTTGCACTTCTCAGACAGGAATATGCCCAACAGATATGACCTTCTATACAAAATCCGGGAAGTGTTTATGTACCTGAAGCAGAAATTCAGTGCATACTTTTGTCCCTTCAAGAACATTGTTGTCGACGAGTCCTTGATTCTATTCAAGGGACGCCTGTCATTCAAGCAATATATACCGAGTAAACGTAATCACTTTGGTATAAAACATTTTGTTATGTGTGACTGTGAGACAGGTCTTGTGTTAGATGTTATTGTATACACCAGGAGAAACACACTCGATGATACTAGGTGCATGTTGGGCATTTCTGGTGATGTTTGCAGGATGATGGAACCATACCTTGGCAAGGGCCATACATTGTACACAGACAACTGGTATACAAGCCCTATGCTCGCTGATTTCTTACATGTGAACAATACCGATATATGTGGAACAGTGAGAAGGAATAGAAAACATATGCCAAGGTTCAGTGGCAGTGTTGACAGTGCAGTGCAAGCATTTCATGCCAATGACATCATGGCACTGACGTGGCATGACAAACGGGACGTGACATTTCTGTCAACCATCCACAGAAATGAGATGGTACAAACAGACAAAGTGAACAAGGACACCAATGAATGTATTGTCAAGCCAGCTGTTGTCGTCGACTATACGAACAATATGAGACTACAGTCATCCCTCCGTTTTCGTGTATCTCTGTTTTCGTGTATTTCAGTTTTCGTGCAGTTTTTTCGTGGAAAATTGACCTCTGTTTTCGTGTGATTCCCTCCGTTTTCGTGCTCGGTCCGGAACCTGTCCACCAGTGCCGCGCATATACAAAGGCCGTAGGCCACCACCCACGCACCTCCCACGCACATTGTCACGCAGTCTAGCATTGTTTACGCTTGAGTGAACATCACCCCAGGAGTTTATACAAAACATTTATTAACAATTCATTGTTTTTGGGCCTTGATTATTGTGTGTGACTACTAAATAAGCTACCATGGGCCCAAAGAAAGCTCCTAGTGCCACTTCTTTGGTAAAGAAAGTGAGGAACACCATAGAACTGAAGAAAGAAATAATAGAAAAATATGATAGTGGTGTATGTATTGCCGAGCTCGCCAGGATATACAAGAAAGCCCCAACAACCATCGGTTCCATTGTGTATAAGAGAAAAGCAATCACTGAAGCTAATGTTGCGAAAGGGTGAATACAATAACGAAACAGAGATCACAAACAATAGAAAATATGGAGAAATTGTTGTTGCTGTGGATAAACCAAAAACTGCTAGTGGGTGATAGTGTTGTGCAATCCATCATACGTGAAAAAGCAAGGCAGTTGCATGCCGATCTTGTCAAGAAAATGCCTGGAACCAGTGATGTTGATGTTGATGAATTTAAGGCCAGCAAAGGCTGGTTCGAAAAATTTAAGAGGCGAACTGGCATACACAGTGTTGTAAGGCATGGTGAGGGTGCCAGTTCAGATAAACAAGGGGCTGAAAAATTTGTGCGCGACTTTAAAAAATATGTAGAGGCTGAAAATTTCAAACCCCAACAAGTGTTTAATTGTGACGAAACAGGCCTCTTTTCGAAGAAAATGCCAAGGAGGACCTACATCACGCAGGAGGAAAAGGCAATGCGAGGACACAAGCCTATGAAAGACAGGCTAACTCTCATGTTGTGTGGTAATGCTAGTGGGGATTTTAAAGTGAAGCCTTTACTGGTGTATCACTCTGAAAATCCCAGAGTGTTCAGGAACTACAGTGTTGACAAGAGTAAATTGTGTGTGTTTTGGAAGTCTAATGCTAAGGCATGGGTCACTAGGGAAATTTTCCTGGAATGGTTTAATCAAGTGTTTGGCGCCAGTGTGAAGAAATATCTATTGGAGAATAAATTGCCACTTAAGTGCCTCCTGGTAATGGACAATGCTCCTGGTCATCCTCAAGACTTGGACGACCAAATGTCTAAGGATTTCAAATTTGTAACAGCGAAGTTCTTGCCTCCTAACACCACTCCTCTCCTCCAGCCCATGGACCAGCAGGTCATTGCAAACTTCAAAAAACTGTACACCAAAGCAATGTTTCAAAGGTGTTTTGATGTGACCAATGACACTAAATTGACCCTAAAAGAGTTCTGGAAGGATCACTTCGATATCTTCCACTGCATAGGCCTTATAGATAAAGCATGGCAGGGAGTGACTTCCAGGACAATGAACTCTGCTTGGAGAAAGTTGTGGCCAGATTGTGTCCCAGAGAGGGATTTTGAAGGGTTTGGGGCTGGCCCTGAGGAGCCTGTGGAAGTTGTGGAAAGTATTGTGGCATTGGGGAATTGCATGGGGTTGGATGTGAGTGGCGAAGATGTGGAAGAGTTGGTGGAGAACCACAATGAAGATCTAACCACTGAAGAGCTGCAAGAGCTTGAGCTGCAACAACAACAAAACAGATCTGAAGAAATTGCTTCAGTGGAGGAAGAGAGATGTAAGGTGCCTTCTTCAGAGATTAAGGAGATCTGTGCAATGTGGAGTAGGGTGCAATCATTTGTGGAGGAACATCACCCTGACAAAGATGTTGCAATCCGTGCTGGCTACTTTTACAATGACAATTCCATGTCCCATTTTAGGGACATTTTAAAGAGCCGCCAGACACAGAGCTCTCTGGAGAGATATTTAGTGCCACAGGTGTGCAGTGACTCTCAAGCTGGTCCTAGTGGGATTAAAAGACAAAGAAGGGAAGTGACCCCAGATGAGGACTTGGTACCTAGAGTCCTTATGGAGGGGATTCCCTTCCAAAATTAGGGTCTCTACCCTCTCCCTCCTCCCTCTCTTCCATCCAGCAACATCAGTCTTCAGTAAGGGTAAGTGCCACATTCATTTCATTCATTTGTGCATGTAAATCTATCTTTAAGGCCCCAAAAATTTTTTTTTCCAAACTTCTGGGTTTCTGGAACGGATTAATTGAATTTCCATTATTTCTTATGGGGAAAATGGTTTCAGTTTTCGTGTGTTTCAGTTTTAGTGCATCCCTCAGGAACGGATTAAACACGAAAACGGAGGGATGACTGTAGTTGACAAGTGTGACATGATGATAGGGTTCGTTGACTGTGTGCGTAGGAGTAGCAAGTGGTATATTAAACTGTTTTTCCACCTTGTAGACATTGCAGTGATCAATGCATTCAATATGTACAAAATAAAGACTGGAAAACGACAACATTTTGCAGAATTCTCCTTCAATATCGTAAAACAGATAGCAAAAAAAGTATGGTACCACACCTGTACCTGCCCCTCAACAGCGACTTGTTCCCCAACCATAACCACAGCCAGTGGGGAAAGTGCCATACCAAATCATCCCTAACTGTCACTACCTGGTACCTATACCACCTACCCCAAAGAAGAAGCACTCCCAGAAAAAGTGTGTTGTGTGTGCTACCACCACAAAATGACCCCAACAGTGGAAGGACACACAATTCATATGTCACCAGTGTGGGGTGGCACTCTGTATGAATCCATGCTTCATGGAGTATCATACAATCGTGGAATTCTAGAAACATAAGTGGGACATGTAAATACTTGTATATAGTTGTAGATAATAGAATGTGATTCAGCCAGGTGTGCAAAATCACCTGTCAGTGTGTACATGTGTGTTTGTGTATGATAATAATTTTGTATATAATATTGGTGTATAAACAACAATTGACATTGAAATCAAAAGATTTACTATATATAGTTATAATACAATAAAAACCAAGAATATTAAAAAAAAAATGGAAGAAAACGATAAATATGTAGATTTTCTGCAAGCAGCAGTGCTCCATGTTGCCGTCAGGTGATCACCAAGTGCCAACTTCGCGGCATCATATCCCGGTAAGTACTAACCCTATTTTTTTTCTTTTTATCCTATAACACTTAGAAAATTGTCTTTATTTCTATAAAAAAAAATTTTTTTTTTTTTCAAAATATTCGGGGCAGTAGCAGTAAGAACGTATATATATGTTTGGACCGTTTAAGAGTTAAATGTTGAAGTATATTACATGTGGGTGGGGTAGCCTGGCTGGCTACCATACCTACCACACCTAACTTCTAACAATAAACACTACTCACCCTACATCAAGACTACAAATATGTAATGAGTGTACTGTGTGTGCATTTTACTTTTTAATTATAACGCTACACCTTTCCAGAACAAAAATTCAGTACCTTCAGCCTATCTTCATGGGGAAGATTTTTGATACATGGGAGGATCAATCCAGCTAGTTGGATCAAGATTATTATTATCATTATTATTATAATCATGGGGGAGTGCTAAACTCATAGGGATTATACAGTACCTGTAGGGTAAGGGGAGGAAATGGAAATTATTCATGCTCAATTCAGGGAACTGGAGCACAGAACCAATTCCCTAGATCAAGAGCCCTCTCAAGGAACCTCTCTTGAGGAAGTTAGATCAAGAGTTTTCTCACCAGCATCTATGCACTTCAATTTAGAATACTTGAAGCTTGGAAATTCAAGCTACATAGCTAAATGAATTATATACATATGGCACCTAATTAGCTCAAAATGAGAAAGCTGAAATGTTTAACCTGGCTGCGTGGAGTGGCCATGGCCCATTCTCAAGTCCAGCAAGAATAAATAATTAAGTTTATTAGGTAACATTTAAAAAAATGGATGATTACAATTTTTTTTTTTTTTTTTTCAACAAGTCGGCCGTCTCCCACCGAGGCAGGGTGACCCAAAAAGAAAGAAAATCCCCAAAAAGAAAATACTTTCATCATCATTCAACACTTTCACCACACACATACATAATCACTGTCTTTGCAGAGGAGCTCAGATACGACAGCTGAGAATTGTCCCTCCCAGCTGTCACTATCCCAGACCCCTCCTTTAAAGTGCAGGCATTGTACTTCCCATTTCCAGGACTCAAGTCCAACAAAATCAATTAACTGGTTTCCCTGAATCCCTTCACAAAATGTTACTCTGCTCACACTCCAACAGATCGTCATGTCCCAAAAACCATTCGTCTCCATTCACTCCTATCTAACACGCTCACACATGCTTGCTGGAAGTCCAAGCCCCTCGCTCACAATACCTCCTTTACCCCTTCCCTCCAACCTTTTCTAGGACGACCCCTACCCCGCCTTCCTTCCCTACAGATTTATACGCCTCCAAGTCATTCTACTTTGATCCATTCTCTCTAAATGACCAAACCACCTCAACAACCCTCTTCAGCCCTCTGACAAATACTTTTAGTAACTCCACACCTTCTCCTAATTTCCACATTCCGAATTTTCTGCATAATATTTACACCACACATTGCCCTTAGACAGGACATCTCCACTGCCTCCAGCCTCCTCCTCGCTGCAGCATTTGCAACCCATGCTTCACACCCATATAAGAGTGTTGGTACGACTATACTTTCGTACATTCCCTTCTTTGCCCCCATGGATAACGTTTTTGTCTCCACAGATAACTCAACGCACCACTCACCTTTTTCCTTCATCAATTCTATGGTTAACCTCATCCTTCATAAACCCATCCGCTGACACGTCAACTCTCAAATATCTGAAAACATTTACTTCTTCCATAATCCCTCTCTCCAATGTGATATCCAATTTTTCTTTATTTAAATCGTTTGATACCCTCATCACCTTACTCTTATCTATGTTCACTTTTAACTTTCTACCTTTACACACTCTCCCAAACTCGTCAACTAACCTTTGCAACTTTTCTTTAGAATCTCCCATAAGCACAGTATCATCAGCAAAAGTAACTGTGTCAACTCCCATTTTGCATTTAATTCTCCAAAATTTAATCCCACCCCTCTCCCCAACACCCTAGCATTTACTTCTTTTACAACCCCATTTATAAATATATTAAACAACCATGGTGACATTACACATCCCTGTCTAAGACCTACTTTTACCGGAAGTAATCTCCTCTCTCCTACACACCCTAACCTGAGCCTCACTATCCTCATAAAAACTCTTTACAGCCTTCAGTAACTTACTACCTATTCCATACACTTGCAACATTTGCCACATTGCTCCCTCTCCACTCTATCATATGCCTTTTCTAAATCCATAAATGCAATAAAAACTTCTCTACCTTTATCTAAATACTGTTAACATATATGCTTCACTGTAAACACTTGATCTACACATCCCCTATCCACTCTAAAGCCTCCTTGCTCATCTGCAATCCTACTCTCTGTCTTACCTCTAATTCTTTCAATAATAACCCTGCCATACACTTTACCTGGTATACTCAGTAAACTTATTCCCCTATAATTTTTACACTCTCTTTATCCCCCTTCCCTTTATATAAAGGAACTATACATGCTCTCTGCCAATCCCTAGGTACCTTCCTCTTTCATACATTTATTAAACAAAAATACCAACCACTCCAGCACTATATCCCCCCCTGCTTTTAACATTTCTGTCATGATTCCATCAATTCCAGCTGCTTTACCCCCTTTCATTCTACGTAATGCCTCACGCACCTCCCCCACACTCACATCTTGCTCTTCTTCACTCCTAAACGATGTTGTACCTCCCTGGCCAGTACCTGAAATTACCGCCTCCCTTTTTTCATCGACATTTAAAAGTTCCTCAAAATATTCCCGCCATCTACGCAATACCTCCAGCTCCCCATCTACTAACTCCCCTACTCTGTTTTTAACTGACAAATCCATTCGTTCCCTAGGCTTTCTTACCTTGTTTATCTCACTCCAAATTTTTTCTTGTTTTCAGCAAAATTTCTTGACAGAGCCTCTCCCATTCTTTCATCTGATCTTCTTTTGCACTCTCTCACCACTCTCTTCACCTTTCTTTTACTCTCCATATACTTTGCTCTTCTATTAACACTTCTGTTTTGTAAAAACCTCTCATAAGCTACCTTTTTCTCTTTTATCACACCCTTTACTTCTTCATTCCACCACTCACTCCTCTTTCCTCCTGCACCCACCCTCCTATAGCCACAAACTTCTGCCCCACATTCTAATACTGCATTTTTAAAACTATCCCAACTCTCTTCAACCCCCCCACTACTCCTACTTGCACTAGCCCACCTTTCTGCCAATAGTTGCTTATATCTCACCCTAACTTCTTCCTCCCTTACATAAAAAAAACATTTTTTTTTATTTTTTTATGCCATACAAATACAGTGGTACCCCGACTTACGATATTTTTTCATTCAAGAATGCTGTTCAAGTGCCATTACCAAACGAATTTATCCCCATAAGGAATGATGTAAAATAGACTAGTCCTTTTAGACCCCCAAAATTACACTTACAAAAGCATTTAAAAAAATAAACTTACATAAAAGGGCGAGTTTGGGGACCATCGTAAGTCGGGGTACCACTGTACATAATGTACTTTACATGTAATAAAACATTATTAGGCACAAAAGAAAGCCACTAGTAAGCAATAAGTAGTATATTTAAGTACAGGTACACATAAGTACATTTATCATACATAGTAAATCTCTTTAATCATTTGAAATTTATATTCATATGTAATTTGTAATATAGATTAAAACCTAGTATTAAGTCTGTCCGAAATGTCCAGCATGCCCAGGCATGCTAACGGCCATCTTTGTAATTATAGTCCTTAGTCCTTAATATGTAAAACACACATTGTAATTTTTACAGAGAAATAAATCAATTTGAATTTGAATTTGAATAGTAACATGTGTGAAAATTACCTAGGATAACCCAAAAAAAGAGTCAGATAAAGTGACTTATTTAAATTTTGGCAAACTAATCCTAATGCTTAAATGTTACTTGAAATTTAGACATAGAGTAATAAGTAGGATTTCTTATGCGGTTAACTAGTCATATGTAATATCCCGGCTGGTGATACAATCAAAATTAAGTGCTAAACCCACAAGGATCATATCCTGGACATACAGCATACTGATATCAACAGCATATGCACAATGACATGTGTAAATTTATTCAGGTATAGGTACACAAATAGTTACATAAATTATCCTACATAGTAGCATATTTAAAGTTACCCAGGATAACCCAAAAAGTCAGTGACTTATTTCCACTGGGGTCCTGTGCACAGGAGCTATGAATCGACCCTTGCAAACACAAACAGGTGAGTACAGTTCAAGACAATGAGGAAATATTTCGCCACTACTGGCTTTTTCAGTCCTAGTTTAAGTTACCAGTTTCAAAGAGTAGGTTAATGGGGGTTTCAATTATAATTATAATCATGGGGGAGTGCTAAACCAATAGGATTATACAGCGCCTGTGGGGGAAAATATGGAAGGCATTCAGGCTCAATTCAGGGAACTGGAGCACAGATCCAATTCCCTAGATCAAGAGCCCCTCACCAGCGTCAAGGAACCTTCCTTGAGGGGATAGGGGTTTCAAGCCTATCCACTCGCAGAACCTGTTCCATGTAACAAGAATACGTTAATACCTAGAATAGAGATTAAAGTAGAAACACTAATACCTAAAATAGTGATTATAGTACTCTTTCTGTATAGTATATAGTGAGAAACATACACTTCAAAGTGTATATATCCAGTGTCCTAGGACTGAAAAAGCCACTCTGGAGAAAGGTCCCATCAATGTCCTGACCTGCTCATCGTCTTTATTCACATAGTAAAATAATGATGCAGCACACGCTCTAAACATTCAGAAACCTATCAGTGGTACACTCAAGGACTAGGGAGTTGGATAAAGCATATTTCTTTGAGAAAACATGACTTCTTACTATAGACACACAGCCTCACCACCAGCTGACTCGCGATTTATAACCTGATAACTTATTATAAACTTTCTTTATCCTTATCTAAAATACCAGTTAAGTTACAAAATTTTCATCGTCATGCAAAACTATGATAACTTATTTTTTTCTTTTCAATTCTTTTGAATTTTATTAATTTGTAAAATTGAATCGCTAGTTTGCAGCTGAGTTACGATTCATTACCAGATAAGTTATAAAATAATTTCTTTCCTTACCCAAAATACAATTAAACTTACCGAAGTCTCAACTTCATGCAAGAATTTATGACAATTCTTTTTTGCTTTTAATTATTTTTTATATTTTATTAATTTGTAAGGTTAAATCGCAAGTTTGTTTACTTTTGGCCTGACAGAGGAGGGTCTTCCAGGTATTTTTTTTTTAGTTTAGTTCATTATTTAGGTAAGCTGGAGATAATTAAGGGGTATTTATGAACCTCCTTTTGCCAACATGATCATAATCATTTGTTTTCAATGAGGAGATAATTGTGTCATGACGATTTCTTACATGGGAAAGCTTATATTAATGTAAAGGATGCGTGGGTATGCGGCTGCTGAAGTGGAGACGTTTCGCTCACGGGTCCTGAGCATTGGTGATAAATTCCCCCGGTCTTTCTTAAGGACGTTTATCTTCATCATACATAGCTTGCTGGGCAATTGAGCTGGGGAGTCATTCATAGCTTGCTGGGCAGTTGATCTAGGGAGTCATTCATAGCTTGCTGGGCAGTTGATCTAGGGAGTCATTCAACGTAGTTTCCTGGGCAGTTGAGCTGGAAAGTCATTCAACATATCTTACTGGACAATTGAGCTGGGGAGTCATTCAACATAGTTTGCTGGGCAATTGACCTGGAGAGTCATTCAACAAAGCTTACTTGACAATTGAGCTGGGGAGTCATTCATCATAGCTTCCTGGGCAGTTGAGCTGGAGAGTCATTCAACATAGTTTGCTGGGCAATTAAGCTGGAAAGCCATTCAACATAGCTTGCTGGGCAGTTGATTTAGGGAGTCATTCATCAGCCTTTTTTTCTACCCTGCAGGTTTCCAAGGCTTGGAGAAAACTTGTTTGCCGACTTACGGTGTTTAGTCATGGGGTCCACCTAACTTAATGACACCTATTTTGGCCTTGTTGGAGTGGGGACATCTCGCTCTACCTCTGCCTTAGGCATCAATGATGATTTTTTTCTATTTTCTCCCACAAGAATGATGGAAAACTCCAGTAGTGCTATTGGCTCATGCTAGGCAGGTCCATCTTGCACCCACCCACTTTTGTCCCTCAGGAGGTTTTTCCTCATGCCCTCTAGGCAATTGGCTTGGTAGGTAATTAATCAGGCATCCTGTGGCTCGGTTGGCAGCACACTTGCCTCACACACTGAGTGTCCCCGAAGAACAAAAAAGCATAATACCGGCATGGGTGGAAATGTTGGACATGTTTCCTTACACCTGCTGTCCCTGTTCACCTAGCAGTAAATAGGTACCTGAGAGTTAGTCGACTGGTGTGGACCTCATCCTTGAGAACAAGACTGAAGGACCCCAGTGGAAATAAGACAGACAGTCCTCAGTGATGCACTGACTTTCTTGGGTTATCCTGGGTGGCTAACCCTCTGGGTTAAAAATCCGAACAAACTTATCTTTTACATCAGCTCTTTCTAGGTTTAAGAAAAGCCTCTTTGTTATTGCCTCAACTGGGAGTGTTAGTGGAAGTCTGACTGCTGGGGTGTAGGCAATGTAAATACACTTATTCTAGTTGGGAACATTGTTTTTGTTTTAGGATGAAACTTTCTTTCCTCTTCATTTCTAGCCCAATTTTGGGCAATACGTATATTTTTACCAGACTCCCAGGAGGCAGGGCTCAATAAGGTATAAGCTTTTGCAGCCATCAAAACCAAAAATAATACTAGAAATATTGTATATTATCCTAGATTAAGTGTACATAATTAATCATTGTATGTCTTAAACATACTACAGTGGACCCCCGGTGTTCGTGATTTATTCATTCCAGAATGCTGTTCAAGTGCCATTACCAAACGAATTTGTTCCCATAAGGAATAATGTAAATTAGACTAGTCCTTTTAGACCCCCAAATATACACTTACAAAAGCACTTACAAAAATACACTTACATAATTGTTCGAGTTTGGAGCATCACAAACACCAGGGGTCCACTGTATATTTGCCCTCAAAACCATTGTCCCAATTGTATGCTTTGATTTTCCAAAGCAAAAAAAAATCTTTCTCCTTTTCTTCTTATATTGGTACTGTATTTTTTTGTCTTGTCTATTTAGAGAGAATGGAAACCATTTTTAAATTTTTCAGTTGGAGACCAATCAAAGAAACTCAGTAATAGTTTCTATTATTTAGCACTTCCTTAAGAATAATGAATAAATAAATATATACATGTAAATTAATTAAAAATTAATTTACATACTGTTGGAGTGTGAGCAAAGTAACATTTATGAAGGGATTCAGGGAAACCGGCAGGCCGGACTTGAGTCCTGGAGATGGGAAGTACAGTGTCTGCACTCTGAAGGAGGGGTGTTAATGTTGCAGTTTTATAACTGTAGTGTAAAGCACCCCTCTGGCAAGACAGTGATGGAGTGAATGATGATGAAAGTTTTTTTTTTTCGGGCCACCCTGCCTTGGTGGCAATCGGCCGATGTGTTAATAAATAATAAAAAAAACATGTAAATATATACATGTATACGTAAATATATAAATATACAGTAGGGCCCCTCTTTACAGCGTTCCACTAATACGGCGATTTCAAATTATGACCAAAACTATGCGGTGAGCAGTCTTTCTATTACGGCGTGCGCCACCTAGTTTGTTTACATTCTCCGTGAGCACATCTCTCTTTTATGTCTGGAAACTTTCCAAAATTTCAAGTGTTTTAAAGTTATTGCATATTTTATATGTTCTCTGATAATTCTACTTATGTGTACCTGTACATAAATATACTTACACACTGTGCTGGCATGCAGGTACACATTAAAATCACTAAGAGTGTCCCTCTAGTCTTAGTGACATAGTAATAATACTAATACGTAATAATCACTCTTGGGCACATTAAATGTCTTATTTTACATTAATATAGACATTTTCATTGATCCATCTAGAATATTTTCTTCAAAATTATATAAGAAACACATTACATAGCATGCTATGTAGGTGTGGTAGCCAGGAGGAGGGAAAACATTACGTTTTCTCTGGTCCAGCATCAGAGAAAACGTTTATGAATCTGCGTTTGTCCTAGTCACCCCTCCGCTTTTGTTTACAATTCTCGACATGAATTCTCATTACTTCTCCCTTCGTTTATGATGGCATCTAAAGGTAGTTGTTAGAAACGATTAAACTCAGTGAACATGGTACTATATCGATGGTAATAATGTGGCTCTGGGCCACATTAAATATCGTATAGCTATGTAGCCCAGGCTACCTACACCTAACTTCCTACAAATAAATACTATTCACCTCTCATCCTACATATTTTAAGGTAAATAATGAGTGTACTGTATGTGTATTTTATCTCTGGGCTGCTTTTAATATTGTTTATTAAGTTTGGGATGGGGAGCCAGGGCTACATACACCTGACTTCCTGCAAATAAGTACAGTGGACCCCCGAGTAACGAGCAAAATTCATTCCAGAAGCCTGCTCAAGTGCCATTACCGAACGAATTTACTCCCTTAAGAAATAATGTCAAGTAGGTTAGTCCATTTCAGACCCCCAAAAATACACTTACAAAAACACTTACAATATTATACTTACATAATTGTACGATTTCCGGGGTGCTCGTTACTCGGGGGTCCACTGTACTACAGTGGACCCCCAGTGTTTGTAATTAATTCATTCCAGAATGCTGTTCAAGTGCCGTTACCAAACAAATTTGTTCCCATAAGGAATAATATGAATTAGCTTAGTCCTTTTAGACCCCCAAAAATACACTTACAAAAACACTTACAAAAATACACTTACATAATTGTTCGAGTTTGGAGCAGTACGAAAACCGGGGGTCCACTGTACTACTCACCTCTCACCCTACATTAAGACTACAAATATTTTAAGGTAAGTAATAACTGTACTGTGTATGTATTTTGCTTTTTATTGTGTTTTTTAATGCCTAGTTCTATTACTAACTTTATATAAGTTAGTGTAAACTTGATGTCTGGCATTTACAGTGGACCCCCGAGTTTCGGTGATAATTCATTCCAGAAGGCTGCTCAAGTGCCATTACCGAACAAATTTACTCCCTTAAGGAATAATGTCAAGTAGGTTAGTCCATTTCAGACCCGCAAAAATACACTTACAAAAGCACTTACAATATTACACTTACATAATTGTTCAATTTCCGAGGTGACCGATACTCGGGGGTCCACTATATATACATTTATAAGTGGAAAAAATGGCATTCTGCTTTCTACCGATGTCTGCTTTCCGGCAGTAGCCTGGAACCTAACCTGCCCTATAATTGGGGCCTTACAGGATGTACCTGTTTATAGAGGGGCAACGGATATATCAGATCATTATTTAGTTGTAGCTACAGTTAGAGTAAGAGGTAGATTGGACAAAAGGAAAAATGGCAACAGCAAGTAGGAGAGAGGTGAAAGTGTATAAACTAAGGGAGGAGGAAGTTAGGGTGAGATATAAGCAACTATTGGCAGAAAGGTGGGCTAATGCAAGTATGAGTAGTGGGGGCGTTAAAGAGGGTTGGGATAGTTTTAAAAATGCAGTATTAGAATGTGGGGCAGAAGTTTGTGGCTATAGGAGGGTGGGTGCAGGAGGAAAGAGGAGTGACTGGTGGAATGATGAAATAAAGGGTGTGATAAAACAGAAAGAGGTAGCTTATGAGAGGTTTTTACAAAACAGAAGTGTTATAAGAAGAGCAGAGTATATGGAGAGTAAAAGAAAGGTGAAGAGAGTGGTGAGAGAGTGCAAAAGGAGAGCAGATGATAGAGTAGTAGAGGCACTGTCAAGAAATTTTGCTGAAAATAAGAAAAAATTTTGAAGTGAGATAAACAAGTTAAGAAAGCTTAGGGAACGAATGGATTTGTCAGTTAAAACAGAGTAGGGGAGTTAATTGATGGGGAACTGGAGGTATTGAGTAGATGGTGGGAATATTTTGAGGAACTTTTAAATGTCGATGAAGAAAGGGAGGCGGTAATTTCATATGGTACATTATACCATATGATAAATTGTTCTATATGGTACCGTTGTATTCAACACAATAACCACACTAATATTTTCATTATTATTTTGTTTACAATAAACTTGTAAACAAGTTTTGTAAGCAATATGTAATGATAAAACAAATTAGTGTGGTTATTGTGTTGAATACTGTTGTGGCCTCCTACCAAATTGGTAGTTAGATAGTTAACCTGCCAGCAGTACCACTGGGTACATCATCAAACCCAATGTGGGGACTGCTGAGCCGACCTTACTGACAGTGTTCACTAGACTCTCACGCAATACACCTGCTGGTGACATCTATTGGCCTCTGAGTGTTCACCAGACTGCTTCACGGCATACATCTACTGGCCTTTGAGAGTATTCACCAGATTGCCTCACGGAGTGGACACCTGCTGACTTAGGCTTCTGTAGCAGACTTCAGAGACCTGGTGAGCGTTGTGTGTCAGGTGACACGTTCAGAAGTATTGGAAAGTCAGGGTGTTATACCTGGTGAGCATTGTGTGTCGGGTGACTCGTACAGAAGTATTGTGGAAAGCCAGGGTGTGTTGTACCCGTTAAGCGTGTCAGGTGACACGGATACAGAAGTATTGTGGAAAGTCAGGGTGTGGTAACCCGATGAGTGTCAGGTGACGCGACACAAGTTAGAAAGGGTTGTGTAACTCGGAGTGTTGAAGTGTCAAATGATGCGGTGCAAACGTTTCCTTAGAGATTGAGTGTCATGACACTGGTGCAAAGGCAGTGTCATGGATACCACGGAGACGGTGTGTCAAGTGTAGTGGATACCACGGAGACGATGTGTCTGAGAACACGGTGACAAGGAAGTGTCAATTGACACGATGATGAAGTGTTATGACACTAGGATTGGTAGTGTTGTAAGACACTGGAAGGTGGCAGTGACATATGACACTAAGGCACTAGGGTTATTATGATGTTACTTTTATTTACTTGATATTTTATGTTGATATTTTATGTGACTTTGTATATAAAATATGTAGCTACATATACCAAAGATAAAGGTTCCTTATGTTTTTATACAAAATATATTTATAATAAAGATTATAAATATTAAGTGTTTATATGTAATCCCGAACTTTCTCATGTTACTACGTATATATATATATACGTATAGTATATATATATGTACAGTGACCCCCGGTTAACGGCCATAATTCGTTCCAGAATGCTGTTCAAGTGCCGTTACCGAACGAATTTATTAACATAAGGAATAATGTAAATTAGATTAGTCCTTTTGGACCCCCAAACATACACTTACAAAAGCACTTACAAAAATACACTTACATAATTGTTAGTGTTTGGAGCAGGCCGTTAACCGGGGGTCCACTGTATATATATATACATGTATACATACAGTGGACCCCCGGCTAACAAAAAAACTTCATCCCAGAAGCCTGCTCAAGTGCCATTACCGAACGAATTTACTTCCTTAAGAAATAATGTCACGTAGGTTAGTCTATTTCAGACCCCCAAAAATACACTTCCACAAGCACTTATAATATTATACTTTCATAATTGTACGATTTCCGGGGTGTTCGTTAGCCGGGGGTCCACTGTATATATGTATATACACACAGTGGACCCTCACTATTCGAACACTCCAAACTCGCCCTTTTATGTAAGTTTATTATTGTAAGTGCTTTTATAAGTGTATTTTTGGGGGTCTGAAACAGACTAATCTAATTTACATCATTCCTTATGGGAATAAATTCGTTTGGTAACAGCACTTGAACAGCATTCTAGAATGAAGAATGTTCGAAGTCCACTGTATATATTTTTTTCAACAGATGGCATCTCTAAGTCGGGAAAATAATATTGAAGCTACTATTCCAAGTACTGAACAAAATGAAGGAGTCACACTGTATAATATTATCTTGAATGTGGGAGCTGTCCGTTGGTCCATAAAGCAACGCTATAATGCCTTCGCAGATCTTCATGACAAGTTAGTTAGCAACCATGGGGTTGCTAGAGATCTTCTGCCACCAAAAAAGATTATTGGCAACAAGGATCCTACATTTATAGAAAAAAGAAGAGCTGATCTGGAACTCTACTTACAGGTGTGTAATTGCCTATTAAGTTTCCTGGGGATTGAGCTCTTGATGCCGCCTCTTTACTTTCGATGCTGTTTGGTTGACACTTCTCGTATCTATTTTTTTAATTTTGTATAAATTTTAGTGTCATGAATGAAGCCATGCAGGTTGGTTCATTTATGCTCTGTGGCTGTTTGTTTTAATTAAAATTTGCATTAATTAGTGATAGCCTCATGGATAGAGATGTGCACAGCATTTAAAGTTGTTTACATGTTCTGTATGTATGTTCTTATAGCAATCCAGATAAATGTGAAAACTGTGGCATAAGGATGAGTCATCAGTGCCAAAACAATTTAAAGATGGAAAGAATTGAAGGAATCACTGATTTGTTAAAAGAATCTGTCCAATTACAGATAATTTATGGTAAAGTTATATCGAATCAATGCTGCTTATTTTATGGAACGGTAGAATTATATTGGTGACAGTATTGCATGAGCATTTACAAGCATTTACTGGATATAACATTAAAGTAAGATTTAATAGGTGTTTTTAACAATGTTATTAATGCAGATTGGGAACTTTTGACATTTTCAGGCAGTGAGTTCCATGTTTTTGGGACTTTTGTTGGCATAGAATTTCTAAACAGATTGAGTGGTTAACACACTGGCCCGGAGTTTTAGTATTCACTAGCCATTGGTTCATACCCCACCTGTTCCGTAATTTATCAGAGATACTTTGTGTTCGTGTGTTCTGTTGCAGTTCTCCAAAAAAAAAAAAATTAAAACTTGGTTAATATTTGTACTGAGTGCCCTGTATGCATTCAAATAATGGACTGAACGGTCCCTTCAAGATAAGCACCATGATGCCATTGACGGGCTCTGATCTTAGGAGTTAAAGCTGTTTCCCTTTGAGTCGAACCTGACTATCCCTTATTCTGTAGGTTCTTTATAACCCCTTCAGGTTTAATGCTTTCCCTGCACATGAATATAACAGTAATGCACTAAATGGTGGCAAGTGATATAAATGATGGGTGTACACTCTGTAACACGTGAATAAAGAACAAAAAGGCACAATACCGTGACTGGAACAATACACAAATAACCTGCACATAGAAGAGAGAAGCTTATGATGACATTTTGGTCCGACTTGAGCCGTTAACTAGCCTCTGCCCCTCTCTCATATATGTAATGGCTTCCTTATCTTCGTGTGTTAGCGTGACTAGTTAATGGTCCGAGTCGGACCGAAACGTCGTCATAAGTTTCTTTCTCCTATGTGTGGGTTATTTGTGTATGAGTGAATAGTTTGTAATGTATGCATTTTTTCCATTGTAACATTTAGGTAACTTTAAATTACCATTCTTCAGACCATCATCAACTTTATGCACCATGCATTGCCTCGAGAATTGGCAGAATTCTTGGACTTTCAGCATTACGAATTAACGCACCTTCTACAGTCTCTTGCGAGATATTGTTTCCTCGAAGGAGAGAAGCTACTACATGAGGGCCAACCAGTCTGCTTCACACCTTTGCAAGTATGGAAGTGTAATTTTCTTTTTGTTAACAATAATAATAATAATATAATACAGTGGACCCCGGTTTACATACTGCTCCAAACTCGAACAATTATGTAAATGTATTTTTGTAAGTGTATTTTTGGGGGTCTAAAAAGACTAATCTAATTTACATTATTCCTTATGGGAACAAATTCGTTTGGTAACGGCACTTGAACAGCTTTCTGGAACAAATTAATTACGTAAACTGGGGGTCCACTGTAATAATACCTTTATTTCTACTAGTACATGTACAAGGTATACAGGCCTAGCTGACATCAATGACATACTACTGCATAGAAAGCCACTTGTTATGCAGAGCATTTTGAGCAAATTAGGTCAGTTTTTGTCCCAGGATGCGACCCACACCAGTTAACTAACTCCCAGGTACCCATTTTACTGATGGGGAACATAGACAACCGGTGTAAAGAAACATACCCAATGTTTCTACCCTCACCGGGAATCGAACCTGGGCTCTCGCCATGTGAAGTGAGAGCTTCACACAGCAATTAGCAAGCACAGCCATAAAAATATTTGTCCATTTGGTGTGTAAATACTGTACCTCGCTACCTTTTCCTTAAAACTGTATCTGGCCAACCCGATCCTGTATATCAAGAGACACTATTGCTTGGTAAAAAAAAAAATTTGTCAACATACCGGCTGTCTCCCACCAAGGCAGAGTGACTCAGAAAAGAAGAAAACTATATAAAGTTTTTCTTTTTACATTTAGTAATGTATGGAGGAGAAGGGGTTATTGGCCCCTTGCTTTGGTAGAATTATTATAATTAATATTTTCAATTTGGGTAACTGTTCCTAAGTGGAGAATGGCTGACAGGTCACACAAAATCTGGTGTGACCTTCATATTTCATTTTTGGCACTGATGGCAGTGGTAATTGTTGGCTGGTTATGGGCCAAGCCACCATAAAAGTCATTGATTTGTGTTCTGTAATTTAAAAAATTAAATGTTGCAAAGCTAGTTTCAAGTCACTTTGCAGTAAATTTCATTCAACATACTATTGAAATTTGGCCTGGCAACATCAACTTACTGAAAGAATGTGACTTAATAATGAGGTGGCCAAATGCTCTCTTAATATCCTTTATTCTTTAATTTACTATATTTTTTTGGATAATTTTTTCAGCATAATTTAAAAAAAATGATTTTTGAAATTATTACCCCATTTGATTTCTTCAAGGGGTGCTATAAATACTAGTGAAGGGGGTCTTGATCCAAGGAATTAGAGCTACCCTTCCCTTCCATGGATCAAACCCGTTTACCTCCCATTCCCCAGGTGTTGTATGACCCTGGCTGGTTTAGGGTTCCCCTTGAAAATTATTACGTACTCTATCTGATGTATAGTATTTGAAAACTTAAATGTGTGCTCTATTTTTTCCCACTTGTTAATATTACAGAGTTTCAGAAGAACTTTTTGTTTGTTCATAAAGTTTATACTGTACATACTCCACAGCTACATGCCATCTCTTACCGGCTCAAGAATCCTCTTCCTACCAATGTGGCATCAGAACAAGAGACAGATTTCAGCCATGTGGTCGACTTTGTCTCTCAGGTTCAACATTTGGTCATCGAGGGAAGCAACCAGTGCCTCAGGTGTCTAGAGAAATGTCCTGTTACAGTAAAACCTTGATTTAATAGATTCAAATTCAAATTCAAATTCAAATTCAGATGTTTATTTCATTGTAAAGCTTACAGTGTGTGCTTTACATGTTATAAGACATGTAAACCACACATGCCTAGCATGCCCAAAATGCCTACTCTGCCCAAAATGCCTAGCATGCCTAGGCATTTTGGGCAGACTAATATTAATTCTTACTCTATATTAATATAGGTTATGGAGCAGTACATTTGAACTTATTATTAGATACATACATAATTAGATTTAAAATAGGTAGTACAAATCATATAATAATATTACAAATGGTTGATTTAGTAATGGGATTGGATTTGTCTTGGCATGATACACTGTTTCTATTAAAGCTCATATACTGGAAGAGTATCTTAGGCAAACTTAGGACTAACTTAAGATTTAATATTAGGAGTTTTATGTTTACAGTCATTTGGGTGGGTGTAAGTGTAAATTAGGGGGGAATTACAGATAACGAAAGTAAGACTATATTGTTTTGGATGTGTTCATGATACAAAAAAGAGAATTAGGTGGTTTTCATTTCATTAACTGATGATGGGGTGTTTTAGTGAGACGAGATTTTTTTAACAGTAGTTTTGAAAGTGGTGATTGAGTCTGCGGTTCTAGAGTTTTCAGGCAGGGAGTTTTAGATTTTAGACCATTTTATGTAGATCGAATTTTTATAGAGGTTTAGCCGGACACGGGGAATGTCATAGAGATTTTTGTGTCTGGTATTGTGTCTATGGGTCCTGTTGCAACTATATCAAGAAAGTGTTTTAGTTCAGGGTTAATATTAGAATTTATTGTTCTGTACGGTGAGTAGGTTTAGGTCTTTGAAGAGTGGGGGTGTGTGCTGTCTCGCATTGGATTGCATGAT
Organism: Cherax destructor; assembly: GCA_009830355.1. Classification (NCBI taxonomy): domain Eukaryota; kingdom Metazoa; phylum Arthropoda; class Malacostraca; order Decapoda; family Parastacidae; genus Cherax; species Cherax destructor. The sequence continues at coordinate 32,140 of WNWK01006102.1, read as the reverse complement.
AATTCTTACTGTGGCTTTCTGTTGGGTTATTATTGGCTTTAGGTGAGTTGCTGCTGTTGATCCCCAGGCACAAATAGCATAGGTGGGAGAGGGTGGGAGATGGCCGACTTGTTGGAAAAAAAAAATCTGAAGTCCATTAAAATGAGATTCATTAAGTCGAGGGTTTACTTTATATTTTTAGTATTTTGGGTTCTCTTACTGCTGTTGGTATACAAAGTTATTATAATCATTTTTCAGTGTTGATGCATTTACGCCTCGGTTATGTTTCATTCTGATATCCAGTCATTGTTACATCCACATACCTGACAGATATGATTAATTTGCTCCACTCGTGCAGTTTCCTTCCTTCATTTGTCTCTTCCTACACTTTCTTTCTTCTTTCAACACGTCGGCCGTTTCCCACTGAAGCGGGGTGGCCCAAAAGGAAAAACGAAAGTTTCTCCTTTTACATTTAGTAATATATACAGGAGAAGGGGTTACTAGCCCTTTGCTCCCGGCATTTTAGTCGACTCTTACGACACACATAGCTTACGGAGGAAGAATTATGTTCCACTTCCCCAAGGAGATAAGAGGAAATAAGAACAAGAACTAGTTAGAAAATAGAAGAAAACCCAGAGGGGTGTATGTATATATGCTTGTACATGAATGTGTAGTGTGACCTAAGTGTAAGTAGAAGTAACAAGACATACCTGAAATCTTGCATGTTTATGAGACAGAAAAAAGACACCAGCAATCCTACCATCATGTAAAACAATTACAGGCTTTCGTTTTACACTCACTTGGCAGGACGGTTGTACCTCCCTGGGCGGTTGCTGTCTATACCAACCTACTACTACACACACCTTTTAAAATATGTATCCCATTAACAGTTATATATACAATTTGATCAGAAAAACAGGGCATCTTCCTAAATTGTTTTCTTGACACTGTTGATTGGAATTTAATTCATCATTTCTTAATTTAAAATTATCTTTATTCTGCAGCCTTTCCTTTGTGTGCTTGCATATTGCATTGAATATAACATTGCTCATATTTATGTATAGTACTCAACTGCGATGATGATAAAAGTGCAAAGAACACTTGTAGATGTTGAAGGTTATCCCACATGTAGACAGGGCAACGGCAATTGACAAGAAACTATATTTCGACTCCTGACTGGAGTCCTCATCAGCATTATGTTCATTAGAGGAAGAAGGGCACCTTATATAGGGGCAACACTGTATGACCCTTGTGGGCTTAGGACTTGAGTCCTGGAGGTGGGACATACAATGCCTGCACTTTAAAGGAGGGGTTTGGGATATTGGCTGTTTGGAGTGACATCTAAATTGTCATATCTGGTGAGAGTGTTGAATGATGGTGAAAGTGTTTCTTTCATTTTTGGGTCACCCTATCTCTGTGGGAATGGCCTACATATTATAAAAAAATATGTTACATATTGCATGAGTTAGCTTTTTATTAAAAATTTAAACACAGTCCATCTCCCACCAAAGTATGGTAACCCCCCACACACACAAAAAAAATCTATAATCTGTAAAGGTAGAAAGTTGAAAGTGAACATAGACAAGAGTAAGGTGATGAGGGTATCAAACGATTTAAATAAAGAAAAATTGGATATCACATTGGCGAGAGGGATTATGGAAGAAGTAAATGTTTTCAGATATTTGGGAGTTGACGTGTCAGCGGATGGGTTTATGAAGGATGAGGTTAACCATAGAATTGATGAAGGAAAAAAGGTGAGTGGTGCATTGAGGTATCTGTGGAGACAAAAAACGTTATCCATGGAGGCAAAGAAGGGAATGTACGAAAGTATAGTGGTACCAACACTCTTATATGGGTGTGAAGCATGGGTTGCAAATGCTGCAGCGAGGAGGAGGCTGGAGGCAGTGGAGATGTCCTGTCTAAGGGCAATGTGTGGTGTAAATATTATGCAGAAAATTCGGAATGTGGAAATTAGGAGAAAGTGTGGAGTTACTAAAAGTATTTGTCAGAGGGCTGAAGAGGGGTTGTTGAGGTGGTTTGGTCATTTAGAGAGAATGGATCAAAGTAGAATGACTTGGAGAGCGTATAAATCTGTAGGGAAAGGAAGGCGGGGTAGGGATCGTCCTAGAAAAGGTTGGAGGGAAGGGGGTAAAGGAGGTTTCGTGGGCGAGGGGCTTGGACTTCCAGCAAGCATGTGTGAGCGTGTTAGATAGGAGTGAATGGAGACAAATGGTTTTTGGGACATGACGATCTGTTGGAGTGTGAGCAGGGTAATATTTTGTGAAGGGATTCAGGGAAACCAGTTAATTGATTTAGTTGGACTTGAGTCCTGGAAATGGGAAGTACAATGCCTGCACTTTAAAGGAGGGGTCTGGGATAGTGACAGCTGGGAGGGACTATTCTCAGCTGTCGTATCTGAGCGCCTCTGCAAAGACAGTGATTATGTATGAGTGAGGTGAAAGTGTTGAATGATGATGAAAGTATTTTCTTTTTGGGGATTTTCTTTCTTTTTGGGTCACCCTGCCTCGGTGGGAGACGGCCGACTTGTTGAAAAAAAAAAAAAATTCTAACATTATATTATGTCGATTAACCATCCTTGTGTTTTTACAGAGCAAGTAACATCATCCAAAATAATCTTGCATATACTCTGAACACATTCAAGAGTGTTGAGAGATTAACACTGAAGAATGCCAATGTGTCCCAACTTGGTCATCTCGGAGCAGTTAGAAGGACAACCAAATATTTGGAAGTGAAACATAGTGGGATGGTTCAAATGTCAGATATTTTTCTTTGTGATGTTGTGTATAAGGAAAGTGTTGAGGGTAGTGACCCCTACAGATGGTCGATGCTCATTGATGTTGATGTTAGTTACAACCACATTACCGACATTGATGAGTCAGTTGCTTTGGCTCTTAATGTTGAGAAACTGAATATTAGCTCTAATAAGTTATCATCAGTGGAATGTCTGACTAAATTACCAAATTTAGTATCCCTTAATCTCTCAAATAATCTCTTCAGTACCTTAGAAGATATGCACACTAAACTTGGTAATGTGGTTCATTTAGATCTGTCACAAAACAGTTTATCCTCATTAAAAGGACTAAGTAAACTCTACTCATTATCATCACTGAATGTTTCGACCAACAATATCTGTGAAATCTCGGAGGTTAGTCACTTGTCTCGTCTGCCTTGTCTGGAGACTCTCATCCTCACAGGCAATCCTGTTGCAACTATAGTAGATTACCGCACCAAAGTACTCGAGCTCTTTGGGCAGAGGGCATCGGAGATCTGTTTGGATAATGAGCGACCAACTCAGAGAGAGCTGGAGTTTGTTGCGGTGCTGCAGGCCATCAGGGCATCAAGAGAGGGGCGGTTACCCACACTGAGTATATCTAGCCCTCTTCCTATCACCTCCGGCACACACTCATTTGTCCCACCTGACCTAGCCACAGCTGTCAGTGAATCGTCCAGCAACTAATTATCATTTTGAAGCCTTCTTCCTTGAGAAGTAATTAATTTTCAATTTAATAAAATTCCTTAGATTAATCCTTTCAAAGGAGGAATGCCTTAATGCTAGTGAAGGGATCTTAATCCAAAAAATTAGAGCCCTCCCTAGCCTAAGATAAAACCTAATATCCTCCCATTTCCTAGAATTGTATGACCCTTCCAAGTTTAGTGTTTCCCCATGACTGTAATAAATAATAATACATAAATTATTTTTTATTGGAAAAGTGTTTAATTTTAAGTTTTCGTAGAAGTGCCATATGATTTTTGTTTTCTTATGATGACAGTACAGTAGGGCCCTGACTTTTGACATCTCATACTTTCAATATTGGCACTTTGGAAACAGTTATAATAAAAATAATAAAAACAGTAATAATAATAATACAGTAATACAAAAAATAAATTTATTTCTACAAGGTGCATAATTGTTGCAAAATTCGAAGACATTAATTAATTACGAAGGCTGAGCTGAAATCGCAATCATTGCAGATATTCAGACAAAATATTTTAAATTATTTTTCCTCGTTTTTTTATCAAATTCTCATCAATAATATGTTGTGCATATTCATTTTATGCATATAAAGAGAGCTCACATTTGTTTGGTAGAGGATGTTCAAGAACTATTGGTTTAATATTTATGATTTTCTTAAGGCAGAATTATAAATATTATTGTTTCCGCTATTAATTTTTTTTACAAAATTCATTGGTATTTTGAATATCTTTTGTGCATGTGGGGAGAGTTAAGGGTTTCTGGAAGACACTGGTTAAGAGCTGTTAATTAAATGATGACATTGTTTGATTGGGCTGTCGTAGCTGCCAAACTCCTGCGTCCTGGACTTTAGTGGGTGAGGCATGGGGCCTCCTGTCACCCCTCCCTTACACAGTTATAATCAGCACTACTTCCCACACTATATACCCACTTATTCCCCTTCCTCCTTACCCTTTCTCCTACCCCTTCCCTCACACCCTTCAAGACCCTCTCTCTCTCTCTCTCTCTCTCCAAACACAGTCACATCATAAATTCTGGCCTTTTTTTTTTTTTTTTAGCACAGCTGTCATATCCCACCGAGGCTGGGTGACCTAAAAAGAAAAACAAAAGTTTTTCTCTTTAAATTTAGTAATGTATACAGGAGAAGGGGTTACTAGCCCCTTGCTTCCGGCATTTTGGTCGCCTCTTACGACATGCATGGCTTATGGAGGAAGGATTCTTCTTCACTTCCCTATAGACTTCATGCCTTGTTATAATCTGTAATTTACTAACAAGCCACATATCAGATTCCTGGACAAAAGCAGTGGTGCTTTATCTCATGGAAGTCAACTGTAAGTTTCCTGCATTTTTGTAATTAATAATTCTAAGTTTTCTGGAGCTTATCCTGCATGTGGTGTTGATGGTGGTGGTCAACAAAACTATGTATAGTAGTTGTTTATTTATTTTTAATTCTTATTTACATATATATGTGTACTCAGCTTTTGTGTGTATGTATGTATTTGTTTACATATGTTTGAGTATGTATATGCAGTATTCTTGATTACAGTGGTAGTTATGTTCATGGTGTCCCATCTTTTCATAACTTGCAATTATTTATGTACAGTAATAGTTGTTGTACACAATCTTATCCTTGTTCTCTCACTACTCACCAGTTACTCTTTCAATAAATAATTTTCTGTTTTGTTTTTCATTGCTTTATTTATATTCTCTTTTATCATTTTCCAAAAAAAATCCTTGTCTGTATTCTTATAGCCAGCATGAATTTAAATGAACACAATGGATTCTCAGATGTATAAATATGAGGAAAAAACTCACTTACAACAAAAAGTAAAAAAAATGGGTTAAACAGATATTATTTTTATTTTGGCTTCAGTCAGATCTGCTGAAGAGGACCTCTGACTGATGTCAGAATATACCAATCTCATTTTGTTTCATTTTTCAGTACAGGTAGTTTTTACACCTCATATTTAAATATTCAAGAAACCATTGTGTTACACATCTTGAAATTATTACTTTTTACTTCTTATTCGATTTTGGTAAAAAGATTCGAGAAAACAGACATACTTGATTATGGGGATCAAATGTTCTTGTCTTCAACAACTGTTCTCTCTGAACTTGATGATGTCCATCATCAAGGATCATATCTGTGATCCTTTGGGGAAAAGGGGTCAAGGGGACAAGAACCTTGTCTCCAGAACCATAAGATATTCATTATCTATGCTGTCTAGTTTGCTCTCATGGTCTTCATGACTCTGCAGCCTATAGAATAATCAAACATTTGTAAAGCTAAAGTGTTTGATCACTGTCCTTTTTTAAATCACTGGATTTCCTTTTAGTTCTCCATGGGGAAGTGGAAAAGAATTCTTCCTCTGTAAGCCAAGCGTGTCATAAGAGGCGACTAAAATGCCAGGAGCAAGGGGGTAGTAACCCCTTCTCCTGTATAAATTACTAAATTTCAAAAGACAAACTTTAGTTTTTCTTTTTGGGTCACCCTGCCTTCCTTTGATACGACTAATTCTTTTAGAAAAAAAAAATCCTTTTAGTCTTCACCTCCACCTTCACATTCTAGTTGTTTCTGTCCATTTGTGCCACCCCCTTCCCTTTTTTGTTGTTTTTTGTCCCTCCTTCCTTTCTTGCCAAAGTCTTGTATCTTTGCTATGGATATAGTACACTCCTTTTTCCTTGATCATTTTCAGTTACTCTCACATGCTACTGCTACATACACTGATGGCACTACATCTTCTAATGATGTAGACTATGTAACAGTTTTTCCAGGTGATATAATACAGGGATGCTCACATTATCTGGCTGATATTTTCACATCAAAATTTTATGTATTTCTAGCAGACATTGTTCACATTGCTTCCCTTCTTATTTTACTCTCGAAGTGGCTTGCAACCCTTCAGAGCTTTGACGCTTTGCACAAGTAACCCGCACATAGAAGAGAGAGAGAGAGAGAAGCTATGATGAATTTCGGACCGACTTGGACCATTTATAAGTCAGTCCAAGTCAGACTGAAATATCGTCATAAGCTTCTCTCTCTTTTTCTAGGTTTCTGGTCATTCTGGTGTCTAAGACAGATTCTTCTGCAGGTTTTACCAACCCAGTCCTCTCAGGGATGTGCCCTGTTCAGACTATTTTCCAGTTTTCCGCAAGAGTATTTGGGATCGATGGTAGTGTTGCTCGTCCAGGTAAAAGGAAAAAAAGCTGTTTTTAATTAAACCAGAGATGAGTTCCTGGCTGACTTGTTTTCATCACTGTCATGAGTGGGAGACGACTCTTGCATGATTGCAAATCGGTCACACGAAACTCCGGTGTGGCTGTCACATGGAGAGGTGCCCAGTACATACATCTCTGTGAAATCTGTCAGGTTGCATTAATAGTTAAGTACCTTCTGATTCATTGTCCCATTTATCAAAAAAACATGTAGGATTCATTTTTTGGTTTGTTTTTCAATGCCTGGGTTCTCTCACTTTGCCTGTTTTCCTTTTAGAAATCCCTACTTTCAGGGCTGACATACTCTAAAGACTTTTTATTTCACTGAAACTGACTTATTACATCAACTTTGACTTTCCTTGTTAACTAATGAGTTCATTCATCACACTGCTCCCCTTCGCTGATAGCTTCCCTCGGGGTTATAGCACTACGTGACCCAGACAGCTTTTGCACTTTTTGTGAAAATAATTTGAGTGGGGAGACTTTGATGCTGGTAAAGAGGTCTTGATCCTAGGTATTGGAGTTTCCCTTTCCTTTCTTGGATCAGGCCTGGTTACTTCCCATAATCCCAGGACATGCATGACCCTTAAGAGTTTAAGGCTTATGAATATGATGTTAATATTCCCTATACTCCATGGAGAAGTGGAAAAGAATTCTTCCTCCGTCAGCTATGCGTGTCGTAAGAGGCAACTAACATGCCGGGAGCAAGGGGCTAGTAACCCCTTCTGTATACATTACTAAGGTTAAAAAAAACTTTTGTTTTTCTTTTTGGGCTACCCTGCTTTGGTGGGATACGGCAGGTTTGTTGAAAGAGGATACCCTACATAAAATTTAACCTATTTTTTTAAGCACACAGGTTATCTCCTACTGAGGCAGGGAGACTCAATTAAGAAGAAAACTATAAAGATTTCTTCTTTTTACATTTAGTGATTTGTATAGGAGGAGTTACTAACCCCTTTCTCCAGACATTTTAGTCGCTTTTTACAACCTGCATGGAAAATCTTACCGTATGGTATGTTGAAAGCAAAGAGCCAGTTTCACTACAGGTTTGTATAACTTTATGATATGCCTCTCGTGAAGAGTTACCAAATATTGTTTTTTGTACACTGGCTACTACCAACGAAGATAGGATGACCTGAAAAAAGTGGAAAACACTTTCACAGTCATTCATTCAATGACTTTCTTGCCAGAAGCGAGCAGATGTCACAGTTCAGGTGGCCCCTCCTTCTGAGTGCAGGCACTGTACTTCTCGTGTTCGGCTAACCGGTTTCCCTGAATCCCTTCATAAAAGTTATTGAGTGTAATATTGAAAAAACATCAAGGTCCAAGGAATTTAAGATAAGTTACCCCTTAAATGGATCAAACTTGATTACCTCCCATTCCCCAGAGATTACCTACCATTCCCCAGAGATCACCTCCCATTCCCCAGAGATTACCTACCATTCCCCAGAGATTACCTCCCATTCCCCAGATACTCATGCCTCCAATGGATTTAGCTCTCCCAAGTGTATATAATAATATAAAACTCAAATATTTAATTTACATTGATTTATTAGATCTGCAAAAAACTGATAAATACTCAAATTGTTATTGTCTGTATGTTGTGTTGTTTCAATCTATACAGTAGGACTGCCGTATCCGTGGATCTGGTTTCTGGGGTTTCATTTATCCACGGTTTACCCTGGACCGAAAATAACCCTTAAAAGTAGTGATGGTGACAGTTTTTCAGAGCCTAAGAGAAGTCATGAAGTGCTTCCCATCAGTGAAAAAGTGATAATTCTCCACTTATTGTGCATAATTTATTAACTAAACTTATCATAGGTATGTATGTAAACAAAAAATTACTTAAATATAGAGTTTCGGGTATCTGTGGTAGGTCTTAGAATGTATCTTCCACAAATATGGGGTCCTACTGTATATCTTTTGTTTTTATACTATATATTTTGCTTAAAATCTATTTTTCTGCCTTTTGTAGCACTAATATATATTTTAATTATCTTCGACTTACAGTATACTACAGATGTTAATGATTTATTTTGAATAAATTTATTTTACTGTAGGGTATACATATATTTTGTCCTGTAAATATTATACATGTTAAGTACATACTAGATTTTTTATTGGTTTACATGTCAGTATCAGAGTGTGTAAACTTTGCTCTCCCAATGATATTACTGTTAATGTTGTATACCTAGAGTATACCTGGTGAGGGTTTCAGGGGTCAGTGCTCCTGCTGCCTGGTCCTTGACCCGGCCTCCCAGTGGATCAGGGCCTGATCAACCAGGCTGTTACTGCTGGCCACACATACAAACTACAGATTGGCTGGTCAGGTACTGACTTTAGGTGTCTGTCCAGCGCCTTCTTGAAGACAGCCAAGGGTCTATTGGTAATCCCCCTTATAGTAATAATGTTGATATAATTATCTACAATATGTTAGGAAACCCTTTGAGAGTCCAGAGGCCAAAGCTCAGAGTGACAGCCAGGGTCCAAGAATTTTCAAAAAAAAAATTTGTTATTTTTTCTTATGAAATTGTAGAGAATCTTTTTCTGGAGGTAATAAAACAAAAAGTACGAAATTTGATGGAAAATTGATGAAATTACCCTCTCGCAAATTTTGCTGCGTCAGCGATATTTACGCATCGGCGATTTTGCCGACTTTGACTCACATTTTAGGCCAATTATATTATTCCAGTAACCATATTCTTAGCTGTTTTGCTAGTACAGTGGACCCCCGCCTGCTCAAGTGCCATTACCGAACGAATTTACTTCCTTAAGAAATAATGTCACGTAGGTTAGTCTATTTCAGACCCCCAAAAATACACTTCCACAAGCACTTACAATATTATACTTAAAGATAAAGATAAGATAAGATTTCTTCGGATTTTTAACCCCGGAAGGTTAGCCACCCAGGATAACCCAAGAAAGTCAGTGCGTCATCGAGGACTGTCTGTCTTATTTCCATTGGGGTCCTTAATCTTGTTCCCCAGGATGTGACCCACACCAGTCGACTAACAACCCAGGTACCTATTTGCTGCTAGGTGAACATGACAACAGGTGTAAGGAAACACGTCGAAATGTTTCCACCCGCCGGGAATCGTACCCGGGCCCTCCGTGTGTGAAGCGAAAGCTCTAGCCACCAGACCACCGGGCCATGATTTCCGTGGTGCTCGTTAGGCGGGGGTCCACTGTATTACTTCTATTTTATCGATTGAGCACAAGAAATCACCCAGTCAACTGTTTCAACTACCCAATAAAGTGATTGGAAATTGTTAATTTGGCTAATTTAACACAAAGTACAAAATATTCCAGTTTTAAAATAGGGTCCAGAATAAACAATGTAGGCATTCCTGGCACTAAACTAACACTTCCTCTGTTTATTAGTTATGTTTTCAGGCTTTACAAATGAATTCCATTTTGATTTTTTTATTCACATAATGAATTTTTATTCACACGTATATAGTATTAGACGCATGACGTTATTTGTTTACTCTTGAACATCGGCAAAAATTGAACATTTCCGCTACTTTGAGCTCAGTTTCAAGCCATTTTCAGTACAAAAACAAAAAACAAATGGACTAATCTAATTTGCATTATTCCTTATGGGAACAAATTCGTTCGGTAACGGCATTCGAACAGCATTCTGAAACGAATTATGGCCGATAACCGGGGGTCCACTGTATATCTTTCATTCTATGAAATGAGATCAAGACATCGCAAATACAACTGTAAAAATAATACAAAAAACACCGCAAATTCCCTGTTTTAATCCAAAAATAGCCTTTTTTTTCTCATTATGCACTGCGTGCTGCGGTATTTGTTTTATGTGGTGCACATTTACCACATATAAAAGGCACGAAAATTTGGAATTCATTACCTGTCATTGCCAAAGAAACCCTACCTGTACCCCAATTCAAAACGATGCTAAAAAACCACCTTCTCACCCAAAGCTAATTGCTCCATATCAAACATTCCCAGCAAAGTAGAATAATCACTTAACGTAAAAACCTGACTAATCAATTGAATGTAATGTATGAATGAACGAATGAATGAATGTAAAACCTGTTATGAACAATACATACTTGGCTGATTGTTTCCACAACACTTACATTATAATGACCACGTAAACTAACTGCAATGCAATTAATTGTTTTAAATTGTTATCTCACTCAATTAGTTGCATGCTACAATTAATTGATATGTTCAACTTATATTCAAACTTTATAACTTAGATATGCAACTTTACTTATTTTATAAATTATCAACCATAACTTTTTATTATTTTATTATTATTATTGCTTTAATTTGTTTAATCTGATTTAATTAATTTTATAATGAAGACAAAAGTACAAAACTATGTTTAAAAAATGTCATGTCTAAACTATGTTCAAATTTCAACTTAAATACTCACCTTTACTCATTGTATACTATCTACAAAAATTCTTACAATTTAGTTTTAAGTTAATTTTAAGTCTGCCCAAAATGCCCTGCATACTAGGGGCTTTTGGCATGTACACCTCATGTAATCTCAATAACCAAATGTAATTCTTTGTATCATGTCCAAATAAACTATTATTATTATTATTATGTATTCTCTCATATCTAGGCCAAAATTTACCGCTTACAGCTTATCTGAGTGAGCTGAGCTCAAGCTGTAGTTCCACGGCTTGGACCCAAGCTTCAAAGCTGTAGAACTACAGGACGGACCCTCAAAGGGTAAAAGGACACAAGTGCAACTAATGCGACATTTTATTGTGGCAACGTTTCACCACCTCAGGAGCTTTGTCGAGCCATTGTAACAGCTTGACAAAGCTCCTGGAGAGCAAAACGTTGCCACAATAAAATTTCACATTAGTTGCACTTGTGTCCTTTTACGTAACTGGTAATGTTGATTCTTTAAGTATGACAATGATGCTAGTTAGGATGTTTTGATCTGAGAAATTAAAGCAACCCTCTTCCCTTGCTCAGATTAACTCCGAGTACCTCCACATCCCCTGGCATTGTATCACCCCTGAAAGTGATGTATTGAGTATATGCAAGTCTTGTTTAACACTTTAGGTCAGTTTTAAAAAGAGAAAGAACCATAGAAGTTATTAATTAACCCTTTCGGGGTCGGTGCCGTACTAGTACGCATAAATTCTAGCGGCCTCAAATTAAGCGGGAAACGGCTGGTAGGCCTACATATGAAAGAATGGGTCTGTGTGGTCAGTGTGCGCAGTATAAAAAAATGGTGCAGCACACACTGCATAATGAGAAAAAAAAACTCCGACCGTTTTTTTTGTTTAAAACAGCGACTTTGCAGTCTATTTTTGTATGGTATTTATTGATGTATTCTCGTTTTCTTGGTCTCATTTGATAGAATGGAAGATATATTACAGAAATAGAGATGATTTTGATTGGTTTGACAATGACAAGTACCATGAAATTGAGCTCAAAGTAGCGAAAATGTTCGATTTTTGCCGATGTTGAAGAGTAAACAAATCACACCATGCGTCCAATACACATCAACTGGCGTGTCTAATATTCTTGCACAAGTGCACTGATATTATTTATATCATTTTTACAATGATGCAGTTGTATACATAACAGTAAATCTTCTATTTTTTGTGAGAATAAAAATTCAAAATGGAAAGCAAAAGTAATGTAAGAGGGGACTGGAGACGTGACTAATGAACAGAGAAGATGTTATTTTAGTGCCAGAATGTCTGCCTTGTTTATTCTGGACCCTATTTTGAAATTGGCATCGTTTGAAATTTGTGTGAAATTGGCCAAATTGCCATTTTCTGACCACTATTTTGGGTAGTTGAAATTGGTAAATAGGCGGTTTCTTGTACTCAATCGATAGAAGAAATGGAGTTCTAGTGAAATAGCTATGATTTTAGTGGACTGGAACATTGGAATTGGCCAAAAAAGGCCTCAAAGTGGGCGAAATCGCCGATGCATAAACATCTTTGAGACCGATAACTTCGCGAGAGCATAATTCCGTAAGTTTTCATTCAAATTTCATACTTTTGGTGTCGTTATGATCGGAAAAAGATTCTCTATCATTTCACAAGAAAAAATTATTATTTTGTTTCCAAAAAATTTTCGACCCTGAGAACGTCTTTCCGAGAAGGCCTGTCGACCCCCAGAGGGTTAAGAGAAGCCATGGCTCCAAGTGAAACATTTTTAGCTCAAAATAATAATAATAATAATAATAATCTGAGCACCTCTGCAAAGACAGTGATGTATGAATGATGGTGAAAGTGTTGAATGACAAAAGTTTTTTCTTTCTTTTTGGGTTTTTCTTTCTGTTTGGGTCACCCTGCTTCAGTGGGAAATGGCCGACATGTTAAAAAACAAATAATAATAATCATACTTTATTTCATAAGTACGTGCTAAATATGCCACCTGGCACTGCTATTATTTTATTATGCTAACATGCTTCCCTTGAATGGTTTTTCTTGATGCTGGTGAAGCGATCTTGATCCAAGGAAATGGGAATAAAATTGGATGTAAAATTGACGTGTTTAACACGTCGGCCATTTTCCACCGAGGTGGGGGGGGGACCCGAAAAAGAAGAAACACTTTCATCATCACTCACTCCATCACTGTATTGCCATTTTATGTAAAGTCATTCAGGAGATTGTCATCCAAAGCTGTTCTTGGAATAAGACTATTATGAGATTATAAGTTACTTAATATATTTTAATATCTTATGCACAGTAACAGCATTATTTTCAACATGAGGAGGATCTGTGTGATGACAGTACTTTTATAACCCTGTGATAAAACTGATCTTCAGTTATCAACAAGTGTTTTTAATACAAGCTTCACTCAATTTATGTAGCTTTTATATAATTCAATTAAGCACTAAACTTTTGTGGGTCATGCAGCATTCACTGTCTGGTAATTTTATATACATTTTATTGTGTGTTGTACTAAAGCATAGTTTTATTGATATGAGCCCTGAGGGACCTGCACATTCAGTGTTCTGTTGCCTCTGCTGCTATTACTCACTTTATGTATATTTGCCTTATGCAGATTCACCGTTTGTGATGTTCCATTTCTATAAGTAATTACATTTGCTAGATATACATTGTTAGTATGCAGGCTGTTCAGTTTGCAGAATGTTTGAATGTTTTTTTTATGTGGATATAAGTGTTGCCAGGGGCCTGGAATGCATCTACAGCATAAAGCCAGGGATGCCTGCATATGCTATTTTCAAAATATTTTTTTTTTTTTAACATACTGGCCATCTCCCACTGAGGTAGGGTGACCCAATAAAAACAGAGGAAGGATATTCACCATCATTCAGGCAATTGCTGTTTCATCAGAAGCATGCTGACATCACAGTTTATACAGTGGTACCCCGGATTTCGTACAGCTCCCAACTCGAACAATTATATACATGTATTTTTGTAAGTTTATTTTTGGGGGTCTGAAACGGACTAATCTAATTTACATTTGTCCTTATGGGAACAATTTGTTCGGTAACGGCACTCAAACAGCATTCTGGAACGAATTATTGATGAAATCCGGGGTACCACTGTACAGTGGTCCCTTGGTTTTCGCCAAAAATTTATTCCAGAATGCTGCTCAAGTGCCATTACCGAACGAATTTACTTCCTTAAGAAATAATGTCACGTAGGTTAGTCTATTTCAGACCCCCAAAAATACACTTGCAACAGCACTTACGAAAATACACTTACATAAATGTTCGAGTTTGGAGATGCACGAAAACCGAGGGACCACTGTATTTGTAAATACTTAATAATAATAATAATAATAATATAATAATAATATAATATTTTTATTTCGATGCAAGTTACAAGTATACATAGTTATTGGTAGTTACAATTATAAAACTGTAATGCAAGGAGAGCCACTGGCATGCCATGGCATTAGGGGCAGCTTATTCTAAAGACTTATTCACTAAGTACTTAATACTAGAGAAATTGATTGAGTTTATTCTAGTTATATATTATTTCAAATTACAATATGATTATACATACTATTAAAAGACAATACTAGAGAAATTGGTTGAGTTTTTTCTAGTTGTATATTTTATTTCAAGTTACAATATGTTGATGCTATACTAGTAAAATAACAATACTAGAGAAATTTATTGAGTTTCTTCTAGTTATATATTTTATTTCAAATTAACAAAATGATGATACTATACTATTTTAAATGACAATATGATGATATGAAATTGCAACAAGTGTTAAGGAGGATGATAATATAAAACTGAGATTATCTTAAGTAAAATAACATTGGGTTTGAAAGTTTGTTACAGTATGAGTATTTAGTATAGGGTGAGTAGGTGATTTTTGAGAAGAGTCGTGAATTGATTTTCAGACAAGGTTAACTTAATATTTACTGGTAATGAATTCCAGATTCTGGGGCCCTTTATGTGCATAGAATTTTTACATTGGTTAGTATGGACTCTGGGTATGTCAAATAGGGATCTGTGTCTTGTGTCATGGTCGTGGGACCTATTAAAGTTGTTGAGGAGAATTTTGTAAACCACACGGTACCTTTGTGTTTATACAAATACATGTCCGTCCTTCCTCGGTAGCACATCAGGTATGTGGTAGAAAATTCTTCTGTGAATTTCATCTTCAAGGAAGGTGCCTCAGTGCTGGTAAAGGGCTCTTGATCCATGGAATTGTAACTTTCCTCCATAAAATCATACATGGTTACCCCTCATTTCCCATGTGTTGTACAATCAACCTTTCCTAGGCCGACCCCTACCCCGCCTTCCCTCCACTACAGATTTATACACTCTCGAAGTCATTCCTCTTTAAGGGGGGCTCCTTGTCGAGGTAAAGAGGCTATTGGTCTGAGGAATTGGACCTCTTGGTCTTCTTCCTCAGACCGAACCTAATTATCCCCCAATCCCCCCTCCCCTTTCCCATCTTCCCTTTTCCCTTTCCTCCTCCTCCTCCTCCTCCTCATCCCTCCCTTATTCCCTTCCCATTTTTTTTTTTACCCTGGGAGCTTCTCTCCACAGGCATTCTAGTTCCTAGGTAGGGGGAAGAGTACCGTGGTCCATCCCATTCCGTTGAGGTTCTTGGCGGTAGTGTAGTTTGCCGTGAAATCTGGATCGCCTGGGGATGTCCCGATCCCTCTCTGGTCTCCCGGGGGGTGGCTTTGGGTATCTTTCAGGCGACGGGTGTATCTCTGGAGGCCACCTTTCAGATTCCGGGGGGTGGTGGCCGAAGGAGGTACGATTGTGGCGGGTATCCGGCCGCCCTCACTTTTGTCCGCCGAGGTGGCTCAGTGGATGTGAGGTTGCTATCCCTGATTGCTGGTTTACTGGCATGAAGGGTAGGGTATGGCACGGGTTCCATGCAGCATCTGCACTACTTGCGGTGTTGGGGTCCTCTTGGGCGCGGAGGGGGATTTACACCCCTTTCATTCCTCCTAGGATCTATTCCTCCACATTCCCCCTTTTTTTATTCTTTTTCTTTTCTTCTTTCTTTTTTTATGCTTTCGCGGTGTTGGGGTCCTCTTGGGCGCGGAGGGGGATTTACGCCCCTTTCATTCCTCCTTGGATCTATTCCTCCACATTCCCCCCTTTTTTTATTCTTTTTCTTTTCTTCTTTCTTTTTTTTCTTAAAAACAAAAAGAAAGAAGTAACCTAACCATGGACAACCCAATCTGTGAACCTACTACCCCTGGGCCCCTTCCTGATACCGCACCCAGTTCTGACCCTACCTCGTTAATGAACAACTCTTCGGACACCACAAAAATTATGAAATTTGATCGAAAGCATAACAGAATTATGCTTTCGCGGTGTTGGGGTCCTCTTGGGCGCGGAGGGGGATTTACGCCCCTTTCATTCCTCCTAGGATCTATTCCTCCACGTTCCCCCCTTTTTTTATTCTTTTTCTTTTCTTTCTTTTTTTCTTAAAAACAAAAAGAAAGAAGTAACCTAACCATGGATGACCCAATCCGTGAACCTACTACCCCTGGGCCCCTTCCTGATACCGCACCCAGTTCTGACCCTACCTCGTTAATGAACAACTCTTTGGACACCTCCAATACCCCTGTACCTCTTGCTGGTGCCGGTTCGTCACCTGCTTCAGGTACCGGGGTTCCGACCGGCTCTTTTGACACATCTGACCTTCGCTCTTCTCTGACCTTGATTCCGGCTTCTCCCTCTACGGTGCGGCAATATTCGGATTGCTCGCCCGTCACACATCGGACTACCTCCGGTCCCACATCCAAACAACCAAGACCCTTACATGACGATTCGACACTTCCTTCTCATTCATCTCAGAAACGACCAGCTCGTCACGCACTCCCCTTAACCCTTTCAGGGTCCAAGGGGGGTCTCCTAAACTCGTTCTCAGGGTCCAAGAATTAAAAAAAAAAGAATTCTTATGAAATGATAGAGAATCTTTTTCCGATCATAACGCCACAAAAATTATGAAATTTGATCGAAAACTAACGGAATTATGCTTTCGCGAAGATAGCGGTAGCCATGACACTTATGTATCGGTGATTTCGTCCACTTTGAGCCCTATTTTCGGCAAATTCCAATGTTTCAGTCAACTAAAATTATAGCTATTTCACTAGAACTCCATTTCTTCTATCGATTGAGTACAAGAAACCGCCTATTTACCAATTACAACTACCCAAAATAGTGGTCAGAAAATGGCAATTTGGCCAATTTCACACATTTTAAACGATGCCAATTTCAAAATAGGGTCCAGAATAAACAAGGCAGACATTCCTGGCACTAAAATAACGTCTTCTCTGTTCATTAGTCACGTTTCCAGGCCCCTCTTACATTACTTTTTGCTTTTCATTTTGAATTTTTATTCTCAAAAAAATAGAAGATTTACTGTTATGTATACAACTGCATCATTATAAAAATGGTATAAATAATATTAGAGCACTTGTGCATGAATATCAGACTCGCCAGTTGATGTGTATTGGATGCATGGTGTGATTTGTTTACTCTTGAACATCGTCAAAAATCGAACATTTTCGCTACTTTGAGCTCAATTTCAAGGTACTTGTCGTTGTCAAACCAATCAAAATCATCTCTATTTCTGTAATATATCTTCCAGTCTATCAAATGAGACCAAGAAAACGAGAATACATCAATAAATACCATACGAAAATAGACTGCAAAGTCGCTGTTTTAAACCAAAAACACGGTCAGTTTCTTTTTTTTTTTTCCTCATTATGCACTGTGTGGTGCAGGAATTTTTTTATACTGCGCACACTGACCGCACAGACCCATTCTATCACATCTAGGCCTAACAGCCTGTTTCTGCTTGAATTGAGGGTGCTAGAATTTAGGCGTACTAGTACGTCAATAACCCCAGGGCGTAAGCCGTACTAGTACGTCAATAACCCCAGGGCGTAAGCCGTACTAGTACGTCAATAACCCTGAAAGGGTTAAACACGTTTCACACTACTCAATGGACAAAGTTTTTTACTCTAAGACCGACTACTCCAACTACGTACCTATCTTTCCGATCATAGTATTGGTAAAGCTCTCCTACGCCATGTAGGTAAAGATATCTCATTTCACACTCGAGCGGCACTCGCATCATCACGGTCCAGAATGCTGGCCAAGCTCACGATCTTTCTCACCTTACGACCATAGATACTATTCCTATCACTATTGACAAACATCATTCTTTCAATTCTTGTAGTGGTACTGTCATTTTACCCCACACCATTGTCCAACGGAATTTCCAGACATGTGGTGATGACATTCTGGAGCAGCTTGAGCTCCAAGCTCTCCCTATCCTCAAAGTTGACACTTTTGTCCTCCCTGCCCGTAAGCGAAGACGTTATCCTTGCAATATAGCTTGTTTAACATTTGACTGCCGTGAACTTCCACCCTTGGTATACATTGCAGGTCACCGGTTACAAGTTCGAAAGGTGACCCCTACACCGCAACAGTGTAGAAACTGCTGGTGTTTTGGTCATCCAGCGAAATATTGCAGGTCCATGGCCGAATGCCCAGTCTGTGGTGCCGACGACCATGCCAGTCCTTCTTGTAATCTACCTCCCTCTTGCCTTAACTGTCATGAGGCGCATCCATCGTACTCTCGCTGTTGTCAGGTTTACCTAAATGAGCGGGAAATCCGTTGTCTCAAAGAGGCGGAAGGCTTCTCATATGCTATGGCCATCTCTCATCTACGCCTTCAAGGGAGCCTTCCCCGTATTTCCTATTCTCATATTGTTAAACGTCCCCCCACTTCTGGGGTTCCAACTCCCCCGGCTTCCTCTGTGGTCGCCCCAACCTCAGTCACCCCTGTCTCGAATTCTTTTGCTGTTCTTGGCTCCGAGGTTCCTACCTCGGCATCCCATACTGTCCTCACCCCTTCTTCTACTTACTCGCACAGTTATGTGTCTTCACGCCCTCATCCAACACCTAATTCTCACCGCCACTCTTCTTCTCATAAGTCCGGCAAAAAATCCCCATTGCCGGGTTCTTCACTTCCAACTAGTTCTGTAACGAGTGTGGAGGTTCATCCTCCTCCTCGTTCAATATCTTCATCCCCTGTTCCCTCCCAAGTTTCTTCCTTGACTGCCCGCTTCCCAGGTCGCTTCCACTCCTGTCGTCTCCCAAGCCCCTTCGACAGTCTCCTCTTCCATCTCCTCGCCCTCTACTTTCGTACCGTCTATAGTCTCCCAGATTGTTGCTCACCCTCCTCCTCCTTTCATCTCTAATGTGGTCCCACATCCTGCATCTTTGACTCCCGAAACGCTGGAAGCTATCGCAGGATTTATTGCAGAGACTGAACCATTGATGGACACTGCTCCACCTCCAGTTCCTCCTCTCCTCTCTCTTCTCTGTCTACACCCCTCCTTCCTTCACAGCGTCCCACTCCTTTTTTGATTACAGGTCTTCCGCTGCCTCCACACGTGGACTTCTCTAACCCTAGTCCATAGATACCTCTAACTTCTACTTGTATCTTTCTCTTCATAAATCATGGCTTATTTGCAGTGGAATATCCGAGGCCTCAGGGGTAACCGGGGTGAGCTTCAGGTGTTGCTCTCCCAGTTTTTTCCTGTTGGGGTCTGTTTGCAAGAAACCAAATTACAATCCACTGTTATCCGTCCCTTTTCGGGTTATGATTTGTTATATGCATCGGATCCTTTTTCCAATGGAACCTTTAACGAAAGTGCTCTTCTTATACGCACTGGTATTCCATACCATCAGCTCTATGTTCATTCTTCTCTACATTACACCACAGCCCGTATCCACTTGAATAAGTGGTATACACTCTGTTCTTTATATCTCTCCCCCTCTCGGGCATTTTCTATCCCAGATGTTGATTTTCTGGTTTCTTCCTTGCCGCCACCCCTTCTGTTACTTGGCGATTTTAACACACACCATTTTCTTTGGGGATGGTCGCACTGTGACTCCCGTGGCGTTCAGTTGGAGGCATTTCTTGCTTCTCTCCCCCTCCATGTTTTAAATACGGGTACTCCCACCCATTTTGATCCTCGAACTCATTCTTTCTCTTGCATCAATCTCTCCATCTGCTCTTTCTCAACTGTCCTTGACTTCACCTGGTCTGTCCTCCCGGACTTACATGACAGCGATCATTTTCCAATCGTCCTCATGTCCCCTTCGTATTCTCCACATTCTCGTAACCCACGCTGGCAATTTGACCGGGCGAAATGGGACCTTTACACACATCGTACTGCCTTTCATGAGGCTCCTTCCTCGTCCTCCATTGATGAGGTTTTACATCTCTTCTCGTCCTTCGTCTTACTCGCAGCTTCACATTCTATCCCTCAAACCTCGGGCAAGAATTCTCAGAAGTGTGTGCCTTGGTGGTCTCCTGCTTGTGCTCGGGCAATACGTTTGAAATGCGCTGCATGGGGCAGGTACTGGTATAACAGAACCACAGAGAGACTCCTTGATTTTAACCCTTTGACTGTTTCGGTCGTATATATACGTCTTAGGAGCCACTGTTTTGGATGTATCTATACACCTAAATTCTAGCGGCCTCAAATCAAGTGGGAGAAAGATGGTAGGCCTACATGTGAGAGAATGGGTCTGTGTGGTCATTGTGCGCAGTATAAAAAAAATCGGGCAGCCAGTGGTGCATTGTGGGAAAGCCATTTCAGTAGTCCATGTTCAGCATGCCTAGCGGTAAGAAATACCTGACTTCCCGGCGAATCTGGGACTCTTCTCTTCCCCAGTGATAGCTCTAACACAGATGGAAGTGTCTGAAGATAAATTTCATGGTTTTGAGGAGTTTGTGACCGAAAGCAATGCCCAGGATACCAGAAGGAAGGAAGGAAGAAAGAAAGGAAGGAAAGAAGAGATGAGAGGAAGGAAGGAAGGAAAGAAGAGATGATAGGAAGGAAGGAAGGAAGGAAGGAAAGAAGAGATGAGAGGAAGGAAGGAAAGAAGAGATGAAAGGAAGGAAGGAAAGAAGAAAGGAAGGAGAGATGAGAGGAAGGAAGGAACAAAAGAAGGAAGAAAAAAAGGAAGGAAGAAAGGCAGGCAGGAAGGAAGGAAGGAAATAAGTAAGAAAGGAAGCTAGGAAGGAGGTTGTGGGGAAGAAAACATGGGTCCCCTTTTGTGTTGACAGGTTGACAGCAGTGAGGGTGGTGAGTAATGGTATAATATGTCATTTTGACAGCTGCCTTACCCTGACTCAGCAAATTTAGATGTCCACACTTACACACAGCTTCAAGTGCTAAGGGAAGTTGATGGAAAGTGTCCAGTCATTATATATGTGTATATATATTATAAAACAATAGTAATAAAAAAAATTTGGCATTGTTGGTTTGTGTAAACAAGTTCTGTAAACAATATAATGATAATAATGTTTGTGCAGTTATTGTGTTGCATACAACGAGTGTATATATGTACACAGCACCTTACTTTGGTCTCACAGGCCACATAAGTTACTTGGAAAAAAAAATATTGGAAAATACAAGAAACTTTCGAATGGGAGTAAATATAAGTGTACCGGTGAGCGGCATGCGCCACTGTTGCCATACGCGGCTCATTTTCTGCCAACTTTACACCTCCATATCTCAGTAAGTATTGATTGCAAAAAAAAAATTTAGGATGAAAACAATCAGAAAAATAATCTTAACATTTTGATAAGAAAAAATAATTTTTTTTTTCTAATATTTTGCGACAACAGGAGAGCACTCAGGATTGGGTCTTGCGACAGTCAAAGGGTTAAGCAGAAGAGAGCAATGGCTCTCCGTGTCATCCGCGACGCTAAACGCACTTGCTGGCGGAATTACGTTTCCACCGTCACTTCGGCTTCCTCGATGAGTGCAGTCTGGAAGAAAGTGCAGAAATTGAGTGGTAAATTCTCCCCCGACCCGGCTCCTGTTCTTTGGGTTGCCGGTGTCGATATAGCACACCCTCTTGCCGTTGCCACTGAAATTGATAATCATCTGGTCCGCATTTCTCAGGTGCTCCATCTATGCCCCTCGTTCCTTTCTTCTAAGTCTGCCAGCGAGTTAAAGCCCTTAGATTTGTCTTCTCTCAGAGAAGAATCTTATAAATGTGCCTTTTACCCTTCAAGAACTGGAGGCAACACTCTCCACTTGCCGATCATCGGCAGCTGGGCCAGACGGCATACATATTCGTATGCTACAGCATTTACATCAGTCTGCTCTTGCTGTCCTCTTACGACTCTTTAATCTCATATGGTTGCAGGGAGTTATTCCCCAACTGTGGAAGTCTGCTATTGTTCTCCCTTTTCGCAAACCGGGTACTACGGGACATGATACCTCCCACTATCGTCCCATCGCTCTTACCAGTGCAGTTTGCAAGGTGATGGAACGTCTAGTTAATAGACGTTTGATGTGGTATTTAGAGATGCACAGTAGTCTCTCCACTAGTCAATATGGCTTTCATAAGGGCCGTTCTGCCATTGACCCCATACTGCGCTTGGATACGTATACAGTGGACCCTCGGTTTTTGTTGAAAATTCTTTCAAGAATGCTGTTTGAGTGCCGTTACCGAACGAATTTGTTCTCATAAGGATAAATGTGAATTAGATTAGTCATTTCAGACCCCCAAAAATACACTTACAAAAGCACTTACGAAAATACACTTACATAAATGTTCGAGTTTGGAGGTGAACGAAAACCGAGGGTCCACTGTATTCGTAATGCCTTTGCTAATAACCACTCAGTTATCACCATAGTATATGACCTTGAGAAGGCTTATGACAACTTGGAGGTATAATATCTTGGCCCAGGCCCACTCCTTAGGCCTCCGTGGCAATCTACCATTGTTTCTTAAGGCCTTCTTAACTGAAAGACATTTCCATGTCCGGCTTAGTAATGAGCTTTCCCCAGAGTTTATCCAAGCTGTAGGTGTCCCCCAGGGATGTGTTTTGAGCACAACTCTTTCTCCTTGCTATAAATAATCTGGCATCTGTTCTCCCATCCAATACAGTGGTACCTCGAGTTACGATATTTTTTCGTTCGAGAATGCTGTTCAAGTGCCATTACCAAACGAATTTATCCCCATAAGGAATAATGTAAAATAGACTAGTCCTTTTACACCCCCAAAAATATACTTACAAAAGCATTTAAAAAAATAAACTTACATAAAAGGGCGATTTTGGGGACCATCGTAACTCGAGGTACCACTGTATTTGGTCATCGCTTTATGTTGATGACTTTGCTATAGCTTGTGCGGGTACTGACTGTCACCTCATTGCAGTTTCCCTACAGCATGCCATCAACTGGGTTTCTGATTGGGGCACCACTCACGGGTTTAAATTTTCTAGTGGCAAAACTCATCAAAATACGTTTACTAGACGTTCAGTGGTCTCTGATCATCCATTGTACCTATACGGCTCACGTATCCCAGAACGTGATACGGTCAGGTTTCTCGGCCTCTTGTTTGACTGTCGATTGTCCTGGAAACCTCACATTACCTCTCTGAAGGCTACTTGTCATAGCCGGCTGAACCTCCTTCAAACCTTAGCACATCTTTCATGGGGGGCTGATCGTAGAACTCTCCTTCGCCTGCACTCAGCCCTAATTTTATTGAAACTCAATTATGGTGACCAGATATATTTGGCGGCCTCCCCTGCTACTCTTTCCAGCCTTAATCCCATCCATCACCAGGGATTGCGTTTATGCCTTGGTGCATTTCGTTCTTCCCCGGTTGAGAGCCTCCATGTAGAAGCGAACATTCCTTCCTTGTCCAATCGTCGTGATACACATTGCCTTCGCTGTTATGTTCGCTCTCATGACCTACGCAATCCTTCCGTGTATAGGATTGTCACAGATGTTAGTAGACGCTCTTTATTTGTCCGTCGACCCTGTTTACTTCGTCTCTTTTCTCTTTGTCTACATTCACTCTTGTCTTCCCTTCAGCTACCACCTTTCTATGTTCATGTGGTATCTCCCTTTCCCCTACCCCCTTGGGAAGTTCCTGGTGTCCGTGTCTGTTCTTTTCCTCTGCCTTGCGCGAAAGCCCAACTACCTACGGCGGCTTTTCGCTCTTTTTTTCTAGACCACTTCCGTTCTCATTCCCATGCCATCGCAGTGTATACCGATGGTTCAAAGTCATCTGACGGCGTCGGATTCGCAGCAGTGTTTCCGGACAGCATCGTGCGAGGGCATCTATTACCCTCGGCTAGCATATTTACGGCTGAATTGTATGCCATTCTTGTGGCACTTATCCATATTGCATCTATGCCTGTGTCACCATTTGTGGTCGTTTCAGACTCCCTTAGTGCTTTACAGGCTATCTGAAAATTTGATACACCTCACCCCCTAGTTCTTCGTATCCAACTGTGGTTGCTCTGTATCCCTAGCAAACACAAAGATATTGTTTTTTGTTAGGTCCCTGGTCATGTTGATGTACAGGGCAATGAACAGGCAGACACTGCTGCGAAGTCAGCAGTACATGACCTTCCAGTATCATATAGAGGTGTTCCATTCACGGACTATTTTGCGGTCATTGTTACCCACCTTCGCACCCGTTGGCAACAACGCTGGTCTGACCTGCTAAATAACAAACTTCATTCTATTAAACCGAGTATAGGTTTCTGGCCTTCTTGTCACCAATGTCGAGGTTGGGAGACTACACTCTCCCGTCTTCGCATCGGCCACACTTGTCTTACTCACGGGTATCTCATGGAGAGGCTCCCTGTCCCTCTCTGTGAGCATTGTCAGGTTCCAGTGTCTGTTCGCCATATTCTGTTGGACTGCCCACTCTATCAACGAGCATGCAGAATTTACCTCCAACGGCATCTTCGCTCTGCGGCCCTTTCTTTACCTTCCCTTCTTGCTGATGGGCACTCCTTTAATCCTGACTCTCTCATTGACTTTTTGACAGCAACTGACTTACTACACAAACTCTTTAGATTATGCCTCTAGCACTCCCCTCCATCCCTTCTACCTAAATCTCTTGCTATACTCTATCCTTGCACTATCCACTACCCTACTGCACTCCATACCCTACTAATTATCCCTCTCCCTCTTACAATCCATTCTCCCTGCATCCTGCACTACCCTGCAGCGCTGTATGACCCCTGTGGTTTGGCGCTTCTTTTGATTATAATAATCTCGAAGTCATTCTATTTCGTTCCATTCTCTCTACATGTCCGAACCACCTCAACAACCCCTCCTCAGCCCTCTGGATAATAGTTTTGGTAATAACAAACCTCCTAATTTCCAAACTGCGAATTCTCTGCATTATATTCACACCACACATTGACTTGGAGAGCGCGTATAAATCTTTAGGGGAAGGAAGGCGGGGTAGGGGTCGTCCTCGAAAAGGTTGGAGGGAGGGAGTAAAGTAGGTTTTGTGGACGAGGGGCGTGGACTTCCAGCAAGCATGTGTGAGCGTGTTAGATAGGAGTGAATGGAGACGAATGGTTTTTGGGACCTGACGAGCTGTTGGAATGTGAGCAGGGCAATATTTTGTGAAGGAATTCAGGGAAACCAATTAATTGATTTCGTTGGACTTGAGTCCTGGAAATGGGAAGTACAATGCCTGCACTTTAAAGGAGGGGTCTGGGATAGTGACAGCTGGGAGGGACTATTCTCAGCTGTTGTATCTGAGCGCCTCTGCAAAGACAGTGATTATGTATGAGTGAGGTGAAAGTGTTGAATGATGATGAAAGTATTTTCTTTTTGGGTCACCCTGCCTCGGTGGGAGACGGCCGACTTGTTGAAAAAAAAAATAATACCCGAATTTTATAACAATACTTTTTACTTTATAATACTTTACTTTTGCTAAAGCATATCATGGGTTATTTTTACATTAATTTTCATAGCTAAATTTGGCTTGGCTGTACCACTTCATGTTTTGTGTAATCATTTTGAAAATGATCAATAAGTCACTGTACCATTTCCAGAACGATTCATGACTAACACACTGTTTGAAAAGGAAACTTTAGATAAGGTTTTAGACCATTCTGGACTACTGATGATGGTTCAGGACCCTTATGGGTCTAGCACTTCATTATGATTATAATAATGGTCTAGAATGGATCAAAATATGGTTTAATGTTTCCCTCCAAGGAAGGTTATTTGAAGCCAATGGAGAGCCCTTGAAGCAGGCACTGGACAGGCACCTAAAGTCGGTACCTGACAAGCCGAGCTGTGGTTCGTACATCGGACTGCGTGCGGCCAGCTGTAACAGCCTGGTTGATCAGGCTCTGATCCACCATGAGGCCTGGTCACAGACAGGGCCGCGGAGGCGTAGACCCCCGGAACTCTTTCCAGGTAATCTCCAAGTAAACCTCCCTTCCTTGGAGTGCACCTGATTGCCTCCCATTCCTTCAGGCTCTGTATGACTCCTACAGGCTTGACTCTCTGGCAAGACAGTGATAGTGTGAAAGTGTTTCTTTTTCGAGTCACCCTGACTTGGTGGGAAACGACCAGCGTGTTAAAAAAATTACGTATTTTTTTTTTACCCAAAGTGTGGGTTAATTGCGAACTTTTTTAAAACAGACACACTGTGAAGTTTAAGCCTAAATTTATTGGGACACTTTAAGGCTCAACAAGAAAGGGCTCTCTAGAGCAAATGGTGTCTCGATAAAAGTTTCTTTCCAACTGGATTTGTCTTTGTTTTCATTTCGATCTGATCTTCAAACAAAATGTTAATCTTTTGTAAATATTGTACATATATAATCAGTTCTCAAGAGATCTGTTAATCCTCAAAATCCAATATACTGTAAAGAGTATTCAGTATACTCCTACAGTGTTGTGATAAGCATGCCAGTCTATATTTCAGTCATTTATTTGTTAACAAACTCATTTTGTATGCCAAAAAGTTGTAACATGTATTATTGACACCAAATGTTAACACTAATTAAATATATTGATATATTTGAGCATTTCATTTTTAACATTAAAAATCACAGTATGTATTGTGCGAACCCTTCACTAACAATAGGACATGCCTTTCCTTTTGAAGGAAGCTGTTCCCAGAAAAAACTTTTCCCCTTTGAAGGAAGCGGTTCCCAGAAAAAAAACTTTCGTTAGCCAACTAACAAAAACTGAGTGAGGTAAGCTTATTTAGGCACAGGTACGGTTTAGCGCTTCTATTTGATTATAATAATAATAATAGGCACAGGTACACACAAGTACAATTCTTCTTTCAACAAATTGGCTGTATCCCACCGAGGCAGGGTGACCTAAAAAGAAAAACGAAACTTTCTCTTTAAATTTAGCAATACATATAGTAGAAGGGGTACTAGCCCCTTGCTCCCGGCATTTTAGTCACCTCTTACGACACGCATGGCTTACGGAGGAAGAACTCTGTTCCACTTCCCCATGGAGATAAGTACAATTATCATATAGAGTGTAAATTACCAAGGATAACCCAAAAGAAATCAGACAAAAACCGATGGTACAGTGTGACAATGTATATTTACTGTATACTAATAGGAATACTAATACTCAAAGAAAAATACATTTAAAAAATTGCTATATTGACACATTAGTTACACTAAATGAATATAACTACAAATTTTTATTATCCTAGGTTCATAGATATAATGTGGCCCCATTATCAGTACAATTTATTTGGAAAACAAATGGGTAATGTCACTCCTGACATATGATAAGTGATGGCTAGAAATTTCAATTAAGATCTAAGAATAATGATGTATTACAGTAGCAACAAGTTCATTTTCAATGAAGAATAGGTTTCCCTTGCTTTACTGCATAAAGGCATTCCAGTCCTAATGCCTGGTACAGCTATACTAAGCTCACTCAGGCCATTAACACTTAATTCCCTATTATAAGAATTTTTAACAAATTTTGTAAACCACATACAGTGGATGTACATGAAATTTACCTGGAGAATCTGGAGAGGGTTTCAGAGGTCAACGCTCCCGCGGCCCGGTCTGTGACCAGGCCTCATTTGCACAGTTATCCTTTATAAAGCTGGAGAAACCTGTAATAACTCCCATGAACAGCCAATAACCTTACGATAAACAAAAACTTACATATCTTGATAGGGTGGCAAATACCCAGTTAATACACCTAATCCTAAATGAAAATCAACTGCCACAGCAGTTCCCTAAGAGACAAGGAGTAAGAGGCATGCTTGCAGGCAGCATGTCTTGGGTGACCTTAGGGCAAGATGGCATCTGGCACCCCATTCGAATAACTGCACCTACTTCACCATGGGCTTAGGGTTCTGCTTATCTTACGACTCTAGAAAAGAGAGATACTACAATTTAATACATTAAAATAAATGTTAAATACAATGTGTGGCATTTGGCCACACACAAAATTTAGAAGGAAAAGAACTTTAAGGATGCAGCAATGTACATCATATACTGGCATTTGTAAACCCACTCTCAAGTATGCCACACATATATAAATGGGGATGTAATCATTACAAACCAAATACCACTGGGCATAGACTGGGTGGATAGAGATAGACAAACCAGGGATAGAACAAGGAGCATCACTGGAAATTATACACCCAAATAAGTCACAGATATAACAGAAGGAATTTCTTCATCATAAGAGTGACAAAGAGAATTGGACTGAGCAATGATTTAGCAGACTCCATACAGGTGCTCAGAACTAGGTATGATAAGCCCATGTACATCAATCAGTTATAATTTAAGAGGCAGAACCGAGAGCTAGATTTCACCACTGAAAATTCATATAGGCAATAACAAACACAGAGAGAAAACACCAAAGTATAACACTGTAATTAAATTAGTTAATGCAAGAATTCACAAATAAATCAGACTTGGAGAGGATCTTTAGATGTTTCAGTCCATCCTGGACCATCATCATTAGAGATAATTAAAAAATACATAACTAGATAATTAGGTAGATGAATAAAAATCAGAATAAACACAAAACACAGAATAATAGATCAGAACGCAGCAAAGTTGAACAAGATAGAGTAAATAAATATATGTTTAACTTTTTATTGTATTTTTGGGGAAGTGCTTGGAGAATAAGCAGGTTTGATCCAAGAAATTAGAGGGTAGCTCTGATTCCTTTGATCAAAAGCCCTTCACCACCATGAAAGCACTAATTCTGAAGCATCCAGATTTTGACAAAGTTATTTTTGAACCAATTTTTTTTCTGCATCTCTCCAGCCATATATTTCAACACCATTTTGAAATTTGCCAGTGTATCACACGAGTCACAAAAAAAAAACGTTTATGAGAAACTTTATGGCGACATTTTGATTTGACAATGGTCAAGGATGGACACAAATGCTGTCATGAGGTTCATCTCCTAAATGCAGGGTTTTGGGGAACTGTTCCGCTACAGTGTTGTGACTTTGTATTCTTCCTACCATAAGTTTCTCACAATTTCATTGATGTGATTTTCGATTTTTGTCAATGGATGTGTGTTACCTGCAGTAACAAAATTAAACCATTTTAAACTTATTCAAAATAAGAGAGAAAAGCAATGAATTTGCAAAAGACAGTACAATAGAAACAATAGAATATAGTACGTACTATACAGTGGTCCCTCGGTTTTCGCCGAAAATTCGTTCCAGAATGCTGCTCAAGTGACATTACCAAACGAATTTACTTCCTTAAGAAATAATGTCACGTAGGTTAGTCTATTTCAGACCCCTAAAATACACTTGCAACAGAACTTACGAAAATACACTTACATAAATGTTCGAGTTTGGAGATGCACAAAAACCGGGGGACCACTGTATATTAAAAAGTATTTATAATAGCAAAATTATTATTTAACTGCCCTTTTCTTCTGTGATTGAAATCTCTTACATTTGTATAACCAGAATCTTCCATCAATTCAGTAAACCCTCCATTTCATGAACCTCAGTTGGACAAAATCTGCTGGGTCAGTGGATTTGGAAGCGCCAGACAAAGTCCGTTGGTTACACAATTGTCCATTATTGTTACGATCACAGGAGAACAATCTCATCTCTATCCACCACAGCTGCTATTACAGGCCCCTATTAGTCCATTTAATCCGGGGTTGATTAATTCACAATTTGGGAAAGAAAACTTCAGACAGCATTTTGATCTCCTGAACTATATCATGCTGTCAGCTGATAATAGTTCAGATGAACCAAAAGGTCATTTAAAGTTTTGTCTGAAATATCACATAAAACCTTGTTGGCCAGGCAGTCAACCATAAAGCCAAACCTCAAACCAGGTACCAGAGTAAATTAACCTGGAAACTAGTCGAGGTTAATGTGAGTGTTCCAGTCACGATACGTGACTCTACTTCTTATTACAGGATTTACACACACAATATTTGGTTCTAATCACCGAGGATGCTTTAGTATTGGCTTGGGCATCTTCTGCAACAGCCCCTGAATCTCCTTGCGCTCATCGTAAGACTCCATAGATCATACAGATTCAGTATATAACGGGTGATCTCCATGATACGATCTAAGTCGGTGTTTAGTTCAGCAAACCACTGCTTGCAGTCTTTCTGATGAACCACACATGCCATTTTATACATGCTGAAAATAAACAAAAATAGATATTATAAAGAATAGTGATATTACATTGTGGAATACACTAATTTGCAATGAGTATACTACTATAGGGTTTCTGCTTGTCAATAAAATTTAATTTTTAACAATTCTTTATTTTTTGTAATTTAACCCTTAACTGTCCTAACGTATATATACATTTTTACCGCTAGCGTCCGACCTTGATTTTCCCATAGAAAGATGTAAAAACGTATATATACGTTGAGGCTTACGAGAACTGATATATACGTTTGACAGTCAATGGTTAAAAGAGTTATCTTACTTAAGTGTTACATAATATATTCATGCAGAAATGCCAAAGAACACAAGAGCCATAGGCAGCTAGGGAATGTGAGGAAGCAATCAAGTTTGATCCAAGGATGTGAGGATAGCTCTAATTCATCATATCAAAAATTCACCAACACTGATAACCAAACTGCACATTTTAGTGCCCAAAATGCATTACTGGTAGTCTTGAGAAACAGTATGTACAATACAGTATTTTTTAACACACCAGCCATATTCCACTGATATAAAGTGACCTAAAATTAAACAATTCACATTTCATTCATTCAATTTCTGACAAGTGGCGAAATTACAGTTCAAATGCCCTCCAAACTGCAACATCCCACTCCTCTCAGAGCACAGGCACTGTACTTCCAACCCCGTATATACAGCCTTTCCCCACTTAATGACGGAGTTGCCTTTCCCAATACCAGCCGTAAATGAATTTGTCGCTAAACAAGGAGCATACTATAATGGTAGTGGGTTTATGTCAACCATCTTTGATATTGCTTTAATGTCACCCTTGCACCATTTATAACATTTTTAGTATATCTTTCAATGTTTATACAGTAGTGTACTGTATATTGTAATGCAGTGGACCCCGGATTACGTTGGCGTTGGGTTAATAATTGGAAAACAATACATTTTTCCAAAAATAATGGTTCAGTATATACGATGATCCGCTCGGGAAAAACTATTCGCCTTGGACGCACACGTTCCTCGGACGGCAAATGCTCCATCCAGAGTCAGTGTGCCCTTGTTTACCAGCAGTGACGCCACCACGCATTCATCCATATATTTTGTCATTTTTCATTTAGTCCTGAGCTGCTAAAAAAGCCACCATGGGTCCAAAGAAAGCTCCTAGTGCCAGCCCTTGGGAAAGAAAGTGAGAAATACGGGGGAACTGGAAGATCATTGCAAAAAAAAGTGGAGGGAAATGAGCTGGCCAGGCTGGGTTTGGGAAACCTTTCAACCACACCAGTTTAAAATAAAATAAAGGTGGCGGGGCAAAATGATCAAAAAAGATCAAAAGGAAAAGTGGGAAAATTTGTTGGTGGATCAAGAGAAAAAAGCAGGATAGTTACGAGGCAAAAATCTGAAAAAACAAGGCGTTGATGATATTCCAAAAAAAGGCCCCAAAGTGCTGAAGGAGATTTAGCCACAAAGGCTGGTTTGACAGAAAGGGAGGGGGAAATATGGATAAGGATGGTAACAGCCCGACAAAAAGGGGTGAAAAAAGGAAGGAACCTTTTTTAAAG